>VZTL01073990.1:0-13003 GCA_013400535.1 Scopus umbretta | reverse complement strand
GATTTATACCTGTCTAGTAGTCTGACAGCCTCTGCAACCAGATGCCTGGTACTTGTTTTACAGCTAGACTTCATTCTCTTTTTAACTGAAGTAGCAGTAGTTGGTCTAGTTTGAGAACTTAGTTCTTAAAAACTCAGTGTATGTGTACGTAGACAGGTTTGTATTCGTTCTAGTAGCAGAGCCACAGGGCCGCAGAATCGCTGAGGTTAGAAGAGACTTTTTGAGATTGTCTAGTCCAGCCCTTTTTCTCAAGCAGGGTAAGCGAGAACAGGTTGCCCAGGACTTTGTCCAATTGGGTTTCGAATACCTCCAAGGAAGGAGATTCCACAATTGCTCTGGGCAACCTATTCCAGTGTTTAACCACCCTCACAGTCAAAACTGCTTTATTACATTCAGATGAAATTCCATGTAGAATATTAGGAGGTGAGATTGCTCTGACTAAATGGAGATATCTAAGCCAATGATGCTAGCTAGGTCCCTTTGTAGTAAGCAGTAATCTAGTCCATCAACTTGTGCAGCACAAGATGATTCATCTCATTCTAAAATAATATGCATTTCTGGTCTGACAAAACACTCTCTAAAATGCCTGTTTCTTTCCATGGACATCAGACTGGTTCAGAGATAGCCATTCACACTGCAGACTTTAAAAAAATCAGATGAGAGAAACCTGTCTGATAGAATCCACAGCTAGACTATCAAAAAACACATATGCATCTAATGAAATGGGACAGATTCCATTACAAGACTTCATCATGCTAGTCTGCTGCTGGATCACAAGAATCTGGTGTTTCAGCAGTCCAGCTGTAATTAGAGCCATTCATTTTCTTTCATTTATCTCACAAAAAGTATTTCAAGAGGCCATTTCCTTCCACCCGCCATCTTCAGTCATTACAGTTTGTCCTGTACTAGATCTTTGTTGTAAGATTTGTGATAAGGGCTTACCCATTTTAAAAGGAGCCTGGCTTTAATTTACTGTTATGCTGTGGGCATCTCCCTTGGCTTTAACTTCACTGCCTGTTTTTTTCAGTGCCTCTTACCTTTAAATGGTAGTAAATATTTTAGTGGGTAGAAAATGCCCACTCTGTAAGGGAAAGGTTCATTGAAAAGCATCAACTGTCATTTTTAGCTTATACTTAAGTCAACTTTTGTGCTATCTGCTGGTGCTTTTTGTGAGCCTGATGAGAATGGCAAGGCTGTGTTCTCTCACTATATTTGTAGAACACTCACAGATATTCACAAAACACTTAGGAATTTTCTTTGTGACTCTGGCTTTTTTGGTTATACAACATACACTTTTGATTTGGAGAAGTTGTAATTGTTTCTGTAAATTTTAACTGGTATTTGCCACAAATACTTGTCATCTTACAAGAGAGAAGCTGCTTCGTTAGCTTTTGTAAAGCTTTTTTTTTTTTCCTGTGAGCATCTATAGGGCAGTAACATAGCCTCCTATTTATACATTTACCCAGCATTAATTTGTTGTGGAACCATGTAAAAGCCATGCAGGTTTTGTAAAGGTCCTAGTAAGATTTGAAATGGATTTCTTAAACTCTCTTCCAGAAAACGTGTACCTGAAAATTGCTGGGAATTCGTAGGTGGACAAGCCCTTAGAAAAGAAAGTTAAGAAGGAAACTGTTGATTACCTTAACTGTTATGGATTCCTTGGGATATGTTATTTATATTTATCCTTGACCCTGGCTTCCACTGGTGGATCTCCCTAGTCTTTTGAAGGCTCACGTGCTGTCATTGGAGGCAGGAAGATATCTGAGCACCTGAACATGCCAGGAAATACTGCTGACATTCAGCTTAAGCTCACTGGCTGTCATTTTTCTAGTATTATATAATGTGCACAAAAGAAAAATATTAACTTACCTACAGTAAATACTTTTCTTCAAATAGCAATCATATCTTAATTACCCTTGTTACTTGAGATGCTTTCAATGGCATTCCAGTTAGTGTAGTAGGCTGGAAGCTAGAAATAACTGTGTGAATTACTAAATTGTCTTGTAGTCATGACT
This sequence comes from Scopus umbretta, assembly GCA_013400535.1. Lineage (NCBI taxonomy): Eukaryota > Metazoa > Chordata > Aves > Pelecaniformes > Scopidae > Scopus > Scopus umbretta. The sequence goes on along the minus strand of VZTL01073990.1, from coordinate 10,988 downwards.
CAGTGCCTCTTAAAGAACCTTTGGTACCAGGAAACCCACAAGAGTGTTTTCTTCTGAAGGCTTCCTTCTTTCATGGACAGGAATAGGAGAGTCTTTGCACCATCTTGCTTTGGTCAAAAACTCGCCAAGAGAAAAACAGGTTTCCTTTTTGAGACCGAAAGTCTTGGATGCAGTTGTATGGAGGGTACTTATTTTATCCTCGGGGTCTGTCTCTAAGCATTGCCAGCTGATCCTGTGAAATGCAGAACCTGTGTAGAGTACAAGGTGTTCCCTTAACACATTTTAGGACTATGATTTTTAGAGCCATGTGAAAATCCTAAAAGGACAGAAACAAGAACTCAGTCGTTTTTGCTTTTCACTTTAGTATAACATGTACTGGTGCGGGCAGAGATGGGAAGTTGTAAATGCAGCTTTTAGCCATAGTTTCTATAGCATTTTTTTTTAATTCACATTCCTCAAGTATTCCAGCTTGCACAAGTATCTTCTCTTCTCACTTATTGTGTGACTATTGGAGGCAAATTTTTGCTACCCCCCAAAAAACTACAGATGCTGGTCCCTTCGAGGTCAGTGTCAGAATAGCCTAAGTATCCAATATTTTTTCATGTATCTGTATAAACAGGTTTTCAAAAGGTACGTTAATCCTACCAGCTGTTCATAACATTTTCAGTATCTATGCATTATTGATTGTATTCTGGTTTCTGCAACTGTCTTTCAAGCATCTGCTTCTTATGAATGGGTGGTTTCCCTACGTACTCATGGAAATTACTCTGAACGTTCTTTATGTAGTATTCTGACTGTTTCTGTGTAACAGAAAATTAACATCCAGAGAATGATGGCTGAATGGCAGCGAGGTTGTAGTGTGGTATATTCTCGGTGTCAGGAGCCACTTTAATGCTCATTTTACTAGCTTTCCAGCAGTAGTCCTTGATTCCCAAAGGGATCACCTCATCTTACTGGTGCTAACACAGCTGTTGTGAAACTCACTTAGATTACAAATAACTGCTCTCCAGGGAGTGTTTGTTTTCTTTGTGGTGGTGTTTGGTTGGTTTTTTAAACTCCCAATAGTTGCATTGATCCAGCATAAACCACAGTACCATCAACAGTTACCAGAGCAACTGAGGGGAAAGGTATCTGGGCAACCTAAGAGATGAAGGCAGGTTCTAATGAAGTCAGCACACTGGGAAGGTATGAATGTAAAGATACAGCCTCACAACCTTCTGATTGAGGAAGATTCTTGAAAAGCACAGTCAGATTTGATCATCTGGTTTTGATGGCTCTCTCAGTTCTTAACCTTCCAGTCTGCATTAGTGTCTTTTTGGCTATTTGTAGCTTTTCTTAAATATTATTTTTCTCCCCCTTTTGTCCTACCGACAGCCCTTTCTTCCAAATTTGCTTCAACCTGTATTTTCAGTCAGATTATTTTATCACAAAGTATCTCATAAACCAGTGATTGTGTACGTTTTATTAAGAAATTAGCTTATCTATAGTACTTGATAGTCTGTGATACACATGTAGCGAATTACGAAATTTGGAAAAGGACACTAATAATTGCATAACCCTTTCTCCCCATGCTTTCTGTTAGCTTTAGGGATCACCACTATACCGCTGAAAATTTACCCTAGTTTGGTTTTCATATGTATTCTTAAACACCTTTAACAAAAGTAAGAAGAATCTAAACAGCCTGAAGGCATGTCATAATCATTTAAAACAACCTGGAGCCTGGCCATTGAAGGAATTAATACGTTCTTCTTGTGGAGGAGTTTCAAAATGAAACATTAAAGCTTGTCACAGCATTGAGGGAGTGCTTAGTGACACAGGAGAAATAACTAGGAAGACTTCAGCGTAGACATGACTCCTGGGTGTGCATGAAGGTTCTCATGTCACTTTAAAGATCACTTTCTAAAGTTCACTTCCCTCCCAGTTGAGACAGTTGCCACAAAATGTTACAGTCATTGCAAGTTAACACTCATTAGCTGTAGAATATGAAAGGTTTGCCCAGCTAGTTGGAGTATTACAGCTTTTTCTTCCTTTGCTGTTTTCATCTACGTTACAAACTTCAAATGACTTGAAATACAGTGGTGACATGAAATGGATTTGGTCCTTGCAGATGTGTTTGTACATAGAGTTGAATAGCAGCGTAGATATAGGCTAATGACCGTGCCAGATTCTACTTCTGCTAGTTTCTGTTGGGATTGGTTGTTATGACATTAAATTTGTATTATGAACTTGTATCTTTTTTTTTAAACATCTAAACTTTGACAGAAAATAAAGCTAATAAATTAGTAGATTATGTGGAACTAAAAGTAATTTTTTTTCTCCCTTTAAGGTCACTGTGATAAGAAACCTGAACACAGACAGCATTCTAGAATCAAAATCGGAGGCAAAATACGTATCTGTAATAAGCATCATGCCAGGCCAGTCAGCATTACAAGCAAATGGTGAAGTAACCTCACTGGAGGTAGAGCCAGAGGAAGAAATTGTTAGTCCTGAGAATTCCAGTGAAGGAGCATCTTCTGTTCTACCTCCAGAGGCACCAGCCAAAGCAGAAGAGGTGTCCATGCAGGAAAGCACAGAGGAGGTATCTTCTGCTAATGAACAGAATCACAAAGTAAAAGAGAGTTATTTCATTTCTGACAGTAGCCAAATGGATATGTGCAGTAACTCTTCAGGTCCAGAGGTTTCTGCCACAGAAATACAACCAACAGTCATTCCAAGCAGCTGTCTCAAGTTTTCTGGCTATGACAAGCCTCATGTGCCATTAGATATGTTGATAGATGTTGGTGAAGAACAGCCTGTGGTTGCTTACAGGCTAACTGACTAACCAGGATAGATGAAGTGTTCATCCACAACTCAGGAAGAACAGCATTTCTGAAGATCATGGGAAGTCTGGGTTATATTATCTATATCTACAAGTTGTAGTTGTTCTGATCCAACCGGAGTAATGAATATACAACTTAGTAGAGTGGGATCCTGAAATGGGACTGAAAGTAGTGCCTGAGAACAGCGTAAAAAGTGGGGAGAAATTTCATAACAACAACTTCTGGAAGTGTTTGTGTATATGATACAACTTGCGATTTCCTATTTGAAATAGCACTCTTTCTTTAACAGTACTCTATGGGCTACAGACTTCACAAAGGAGTATAAAGCAGCAGCTGTATCACTATTCTGTTTCAAAGCCTTTTCAAAAGTAATTTGATGAACAGCTTAAGAAGTCCTTCACTTGGTTATGGTAGAGATGTGCAAGAAACATTAGACAGTTTTTGCCTTTGTTGGAGGTGTTCTTTTGCTTGTCTTTTTCTCTTCAAGAGTACTTTTGTATTAAATGAAGTGCTGCTTTTTGTTTTAAGTAAGCATATGCCTAAAGCCTTTTCCTGTATATCTTAAGAATATGATTCCATGGCCAAGAACCAGTTATTTATAGTCTTTTCTGCAACTAGAAGTATGTACTTCCAGGACTGATACTTTGTACGTTTCAGTGAGTGAAGGATAGACTTTTTCTCTGTAACGTAAGTCCTGTGACTAAAACAGCTGGTTTTAAAAAAAAAGTGCTGTTATTCGTATAGCTGCATCCGTTTGGATCACCTAGATGCGTTGTGTAACCATGTCACATTCTGGGTAACTCCTGTATTAGCATGCTGGGTGACCGTCATTGGGGAAAAAAAAATAAAAATGTGTCCAATGGGTGATAGCACAAACTGTAGAAAATGTTTTCAAAATTCAAAAGCCTGCTTTCCTCCAGAGCATTTTTATCCTAATTCCTAGAACAATATGATTTTTTTTTAATAGAAATCAAAGGGACTTCTTCAAACATGTGTTCTAGCAGGTTGAAAATTACTACCATTTTTCCCCTTTTTGTGACGTAACTCGGGAACTACACCAAATTACCTCCCTCTAAAAATATATCTCAATACAATAGAAAAGTAGTGTGGTTTGTAAGTTATTGTCATCTGACAGTCCTGATTTTTGTAGTATGAGATTGTAGGTTTGAAAACAGAAGGATGAGGATTTTATTTTTTTATATTTTCAAACTTTTAAGTCTAATGCCTGCAATCCAGTTATTTCCTTGTAGTCAAGATCTGATGGGTATTTTCTGTTGAAATGTTTATAATAGTTCTTAATGAAGCTTAATTTGGAAAAAAGGATGCTTTACAGACACAAGGTGGTGCATTTATACAAAATTACATAATTTTAAAAGTTATTTTTTTGTAGGATTATCAGAAATGTTTTCATGTTATAGCAGGTGGTTTTAAAGGGAAACCAGTATCATAGTACTTCTGTCCTCATGTTTCTCAGTGGCGTAAGTATTCCTAAAATAAAGTTAGTTTATACAGCAATTTGAGCTGCTTCCATTCCTGCAGATAACAGACATTAACCACAATGGTACATATTAAATTCCAAAAGGTTTAAAGACAATAGCCACTTTTCCCTTCTGTGCTCATAGGAAGATAACAGATCTGTTAGCAGGGTTTTGATAATTCTAGGAAAAGCCAAATCAAACAGGTGAATTTTGTTGTTATGGTGTAATGGAAAGCCCACCTAGAAAGATTTCAGTATGTGTTAGCTGGCTTTGATTTGTTTCTGCATTATGTTCAAATGTAGCGAGACCCCTAGAAACTTTTTCAATGTCATATTCTGGGTTGAGTTCCTAGAAGGCAATGCCGGCGACTTACTGCTTAGCATCCACTAGTGTGTAGATATCTCCATTGCAGAAGTGCAGAAAATAACTCTCTTGGTGTTACAAGAAGGCTTTGAAAATCAGAATTAACTTGAAACTTCCAACTAAATTCACTTTTCGGTTAATAATATTGTTCAGCACTGAAGCAGGCTTTTAGCGGTCGGTCTGCTAAGGAGATGAGCAGCTGCATCTCATGCAGAGCTTGAAGTTGATGTTGTTTCAGGTTTTGTAGGTTTGTTGATAAATACAAACTGCAATAAATACCTCAGGACTTTATAAATGTCAGGTAAGTGTTTAAGTTAAACTTGGCTCAGAAGGGAGAAATAGGGTGTTAGAAACTGTGAGGGTAGCTTGTTTTTTGGGGAAAAAGTTTCTGATCAGACAATTTGCTGAGTAACTATCTTCTTTGCTACTGCTTAGAGTATTTCATCTTCTTGCAACTGGTAGCTTGTTTTCCTTTGTCAGTTTTGTCCCAAAAAATGTTGCTGTTCCCCAGGAAGATCAAGAATTAGCCATAGTGATCATTCCATTCAATATATCTGCCTCGGAACTATTCTGCCAGAAGCATGTAATTTCCTGGAAGTGCTAGATTTGCATCCTTAGCAGTGGATGTTATAACCCTGGTGCTGTTAGGAAAATTGTTAACTAAGACTCAGCCTCTTAAATTTGTGTGAACGTGAGAGATCATTAAATGTTTTCTGTTCTGGAAGGTTTTCCTTTGCTGCTACACTGGAAGAGGAATGATATTTTCTGCCTGTGTGAGGACAGATAGATGCATTTTTAAAACCAAATGACTGTCTCAGTTTCCCCCTGTAATTACAAAAGCCACTGAATTTTTCTCCCTCCCTGCAGGTATGTCTTCTGTGTGCTGTGTACCTAGCCAGTAGCCAGTAGCGGAGGGATAGTTTAGATTGCTCAGGCCAACTTGCAGGTTTTATAATTGCGAAATAAAGAAGTTTAAGGGTGTGCATAGCACCACATTCTTTTATTAGCTATGACTGGCTGAAAATGTGAGGCCACAGTGAGCCAAGAATGTCTTCCCTGGGTCAGTAAGCTCGATTTCCCCCAGACTTGTTTCCAGCAGTTGCTAGTAATGATACTAAGAGACAGCCTAAAAGCAGGGCAAGTACATGGTGGTATTTCTGGTAGGATGCAGTCCAGCAGCCTGCGGTGTGAGGACTTCTTGGACAGGTGTCCTGGTTTCAGCTGGGATAGAGTTCATTTTCTTCCTAGTAGCTGCTATAGTGCTGTGTATTGGATTTAGGATGAGAACAATGCTGATAACACGCTGATGTTTTAGTTGTTGCTCAGTAGTGTTTAGTCTAGTCAAGGACTTTTCATCTTCCCATGCTCTGCCAGGGGCACAAGAAGCTGGGAGGCAGCACAGCCAGGACAGCTGACCCAAACTGGCCACAGGGCTATTCCATACCATATGGCGTCACGCTCAGTATAGAAACTGGGGGGAGTTGGCTGGGGGCAGCGATCGCTGCTCGGGGACTGGCTGGGCATCGGTCAGCGGGTGGGGAGCAACTGCATGGTGCATCACTTGTTTTATATATTATTATTATTACGATTTTCNAAAATATTCATTCTTGTTGTGCTGGTTTCGGCTGGGATAGAGTTAATTTTCTTCACAGTAGCTAGTATGAGGCTGTGTTTTGGATTTGTGCTGAAAACAGTGATGATGACCCAGGGATGTTTTAGCTATTTCTGCGCAGCGCTTACACAGAGCCAAGGCCTTTTCTGCTCCTCACCCCACCCCACCAGCGAGCAGGCCGGGGGTGCCCAAGAACCTTGGAGGGGACACGACCGGGACAGCTGATCCCAGCTGACCAAAGGGATATCCCACACCAGATGACGTCATGCGCAGCATGTAAAGCTGGGGAAAGAAGGAGGAAGGGGGGCACATTCAGAGTGATGGCGTTTTGTCTTCCCAAGTAACCATTACACGTGATGGAGCCCTGCTTTCCTGGGGGTGGCTGAACGCCTGCCTGCTCATGGGAAGGAGTGAAGGAATTCTGTGTTTTGCTTTGCTAGCGTGCACAGCTTTACTTACTAAACTGTCTGTATCTCAGCCCATGAGTTTTCTCACTTTTACTCTTGATTCTCTCTTCAAATCCCATCAGGGCAGAGAGAGTGAGCGAGCAGCTGTGTGGTGCTTAGTTCCTGGCTGGGATTAAACCATGACACATGTCAAATCTACTGACATCTGTACCAATGACATCTTGCAATGTTCCAGCTGCTTAGAACAGACATGCATATTTGTATGTAGTCCTTCACTAGTTAAGACTGCAGGAAAAGAAACTTGCATGAGAAGAGCTGTTTTTCTCAAGGCTAGAAATGACCAGTTGCTCTGAAGTGGTGCCATGTAAACAGTTTAGTACTAATAAAGAAGAACTATTGTACTTTGTTCAAATTAATAATTTCAGCATGTCTTAAAAAAAAAAAAAACAAACCAAAAACAAAACAACAAACCAAACAAAAAGCATCTTTCATCTTACAATGACCAGCATAGATTTCTTTAGTGTGGTTTTTAAAAAAAAAAAAAAATCAGTCCTTTAACTATGAAGCCCCTGTTTAATTAATACACTTCCTATAGTCTCTAAATGGATGCAATCATTAGGCTAGCTGGGACCTCCAGGGGTCTACGGTGCATTCTACTTCCCGGAACTGCATCGTTCCTCCTACGCATTTGTCTAAATGATTCCACGACCCCATCAGGCAATTTGTTCTAGGACTTCTTTACCCCTAGAAAGTGTTTTCTAGTGTCTAATGCAAGCCCTCTTGACTGTATGAATGTCATTATCCACAGTGGGCCTGCTGAACATACTTTGGTTCTTGTCTGAAATTTGTAACTATACAACTTGTAAATACTGTACATTTGAAATGTTTTTACATTGAATTAAAAAGAAACTTGGATATGTATGCTCCCTTTTTTCTTACTGTTAGCTTTTGTACCAAAGACTAAATCTGCTTTTGAAGTTTGCTCAGTTCAAGTTATATCTGTCATGTATGCTTAAGCATTATTGAAAATTAATAAAAAATGCTGTGGGAGATATGTATAGCATGTGTGTGTGTAACTATATGTAGCCAGTTTCTGTATTCTACTTGCCGGATGTATTGGCATGTAGAAGATCTGGTTTTAAAGTAAGGTCATTTTTCATTTGTCAAGATATCCTTTGGGTGAAATGCCACTCACTCCAGGCAGCGGTGGAAGTCTGACTTTGAAGACATGACTTACATCCATTTGTTTTGATAGAGGTCCCTCAAAGGTGGTGCCTTTGCTGTACCCCAGTAGTTGATCTTGGAGAGGGATGAGGGTTGACACACGGGAGCTGTTTTCGGGGTTTTTTTTGTGAGTTAATAGCAGCTCAGTCAATTATAGGAAGGAGGGCGTACGTAGTCGCATCCCAGAAGACAGGAGCTGTGTGTAGTGTTGTGTGCTTTCTACTACTAGATCTGGTAGAGTTGGCTGCGAAAACAACAGCCATGATTGCGCCCTGCTGCAAATGTGATTAAATGCAAGGTAAATGATAACGGGTAAGGCAGGGTTGCAAAAGCTTGCCTGAATGGCTAGAGGGCGGTGCCGGCACCCGGATCAAGGCAGAGAAGGCAGAGCGCACCTTTGCCGTTCCTCGGTCCCTTCTTCCATGTAGGTTCATCCCAGGAATCAGTCTGGCCTCATATCGGGCATTAGTATAGTACCTGTTCCGTCCCCCAAGTCTGAATAGAAATTGGACCAAACCACTCTGAATTGGGTGATTAATTAGAGTGACTTTATCAACTGCTTCCAGGGTGTGCAGCAAAACCAGCAATTTTATTTGAGAGGTGCCAAATTTCATTTCATGCAAGAAAAAGAATATGGAATAAAGCTTTTTGGCAAATAAGTATCACAGGGTGATCTAAATTTTCTGGTTGAATGGTCACGATGCAGTAAACTTGAAACTAACACCTCTGAGAAGTGTGAAACCAGTTACGCTGAGCATGGAGGATTCTGTCCTGAAAAGCTCAGCATGCTGATTCCCAAATGGCAGGAGACCGTATCCACACAAGATCTGAGACACTGTATTTAAAAAAATAAACAAAACAAAACCAAAAAACCCCTCATGAAATTACAGGATGTTTACAAGTTCAAGTAGTAATTGGGAGATGATGGTGGTGAAGACTGTTGTTAGAATAGAGTCTGTTTCTAGAATTCATGCTCCTTGGGTGATACGGAGATGATACTGAGAATTCGAAAGACCGCCACAGAACTCAGCCACAGGCTGGAAAGTGTGATGCTTACAAACTTGCACTTGCAGAAGAGATGAGTGAAAGGCAAGTTGGTTTTTTTTTCTTTTTTTCTCTTGGCCAGGCAAACCTCTGGAGCTCGCATCTTTCCAGGTTTTATTGCCCAAAGTAACTACCAGAACCATTCACTCCGTTAGCCCAAGCCTTAAATACAGATGTGGAGGCAGGCATCCCAGTTCCTTCCGTCTCTTCCTCCAGTGCATGTCTGCCAACCTCTTGCCTTTCTTGTGCTGCAGGGTGAGTCAGCCCAGTGCAGTCTGTGGTCTGGACAGGGCTTCGGTGGTCAGGCACAGAGAGCTCCAACCACTGCCTATGAAAAACTGAATGCCTGGGTCGTATCCTCCCCACATGGGTGATGTTTCAGGTGCTCCCTCAGCTGCTTTTGGTGGTGGTGTGTAGGAGAGAGTGAGCACTGGCACTACCAGGCTTTGAGCCTTCCTTTCTTTACTTTAGGAGGTGGATCAAGAAAGCATGAGCAATGTTTGTGTTGTACCTTTCCAGGCTTATCTGTGGTTTCTGCTGGCTAAGTGATCACCTGGCACCTTTCCTATGCTATTAAGATTACCTAAGCAAAAGCAACTAGGGAATGTGAATTCCACGTGCCTCTAAGCTGGTGGGTTTTTGTCTGTAGGTGATTTGGTCAGGGACCCACAACCTAAAGAAAAACAGGTCTTTTCTAAATGGGCTTAAACAATCTACAGCACTCTTTAGCAGTAGGAAAAAAAAATCACATGGCTTTGCAAACAAGAAGAAAATGACAACTTTAAGGAAACGTCATTTAAATAAAAGGCTTTGAGCTACTTTGGGGTTTGGTATTACCTACAGTTTCTAATGAACGTTAGTGATGGTTACTAACTTCCTGGTGCAACTCAGTGCCTTCCACATCATTAAATAAATATTGTATGTGCAAATAATGACTTGCTTCACAGCAAGCCTTCAGCAGATCTTCATCTTTAGTATGTTCAAATGTTTCACTATCAAGCTGCATCTACGGCATCAGGAATTTCTAACCATAATCTTTAAAATGTTGACCCAAGCCCTTTAACAGTGAGAGCTGAACAGTTCGTACCTGTGGGCAGGAAGCAGTGAAAGCACGCACTGTGCTCTGGAAGTCAGCCTTGCTTCCTCAGGAACTTCTCTGTAAGAACCCGTGTGATGCAATGCCTCTTCCCTGAAGGGCAGGGGGAAAAAAGTCCAAAAAGTCACTCCTCCTGCCTGAAGGGGAGGGGGGTAGGGGCTGGTCTTTAGTTTCTTTTTTCATTCTTTTGTGTGAGTAGTGATTCATTTTCCCAGTCTGCCCCTGAGCTGGTGAAGGGCTGTCCTGCCACACATGGCACACCAGAAGAGGCTGAGGGAGCTGGGTCCCTTCAGCTGGGAGAGGCGACAGCTGGGGAGGAGATCTAATCGCAGTTGTCAACTATATAAACATTTGCAGAAAAGACAGACTTTTCTCTGAGGCCTCCAATCAAAACACAAAAAGCAGCTGTCAAAAGTTGCAGTGGGGGAATCCCACTAAGATATACGGGGGAAAAACGCACAATGAAAGTGGTTAAGTGTGGGCCAATGCTGCTGTTAGCCCTGCTGTGAGCATTGGGCCGGACTGGATAACCTCCAGAGCCCCCTCCCAAGACAGGTTTTTCTGTGAGTCCATGCTGATGCTTAGAAGGGTGAAAGATTGAAAACTATGGCTCCAACTGGTAATAGTCTTTGGGTCCGGAATAATCTGAACCACTCATTTTTTATTGTCAGTTTGTGTGAAATGCCACAAATGAGAGAGACTTGTCTGGCCTCTGTCAGTTACTAGAAGCATTCTCTGTGTGCTTCAGGAGTTTCTCACCTTCCTTCATCTTCCCACACCCTCATCCAGGTGTTTAAGTGAAACCCACCCTCATATCCACTGCAAATATCAGAGACGTGCATCTGAAAAGCCAAAGATGATGCTGCAGAAACAGTTCCAGGGTTACATTTTCTCCTCTTATGGATGGGAAACAACTCATTCAAGGGAAAAAGAAAAAAAACCCAA
>VZTL01073979.1:8028-31194 GCA_013400535.1 Scopus umbretta | reverse complement strand
CATTACATAACTTTAAAGGCATGTTATAAATATTGTTCTGCGTCATAGATCATGTCTATAATTTATACAGCATTTTCACTTTGACATAGCCTGCTAAAGCAAAACATGGGAAATTAAAATAAAACCTGCCCGTTTGATAGACATTTTGCTTTTATTTTGCAGAAGCCAATTTGATGTATTTTGCATAGCATGATTATTCTGCAAAGTCAGTTTGGAAAGGTTTGATTAAAAACTCTGAAATTTTTTAAAGTCAGAAAACGTATTTATGGAATTCTTCTCCTATGTCTATGGTTTCATGTAATTATTTTTGTTGTATTGTTTTAAATTCAAGATGAAATCATGGCTGATTCCCACCCAGAGTGAGGTAACCAGATTAACAATAGTGGGGAATGCCACACTGAGAACAGAGGCAGATGTGAAAACAGCCAGCTTAATTCCATGAGTTTTACATACTAGAGCAAGAAAGAGGGGTGCTACAGGTACAGACATTTGCTCTTTTCTCAATTTGCTCCAGCAAGATAAAATTTCAACTGCTATGACAAAGAATAGGGTCATAAACCCAACACACATTACTCCTTGTTACAAAATCCATATTACTGATAGGGAGTGTTTTGCTCCATTAGCAACCTTGCAGTCTAGCCTACATTTTCCCATTGGTTTTGCTTGTGAAATGATAACTATGCAAACTGTCAGCTGTATCATTTGGTATATAAATATATTAATATTTGTCTTACAATTGAATCACACTGATCAGTCTGTGGCTGATCCAAAAGTGACCTTCATTTTGAATTTTAGTAATGAATGGAAGAAAGTGTTAGGTTACATATTTTTATAAAAATAGCTTTGACATTGGCATATCAAATGCTTGGAGCATCCACCTTCCTGCAGAATGGAAGTTCTGAAAGGCTTTACCCAGAAAAGTCTTTTTTTTTTTTACTTCTTCACCTAAACCACAGCATTTCAACATTCCTGAGTTATGTTTTCTTTTGATTTTTTGAACCATATTTCATTATTAAAATAAGCTTGTATATTGCATCGTAGGCTCTGTAGTTCAAGTTCCCATTCTCTCCTGGGGGCTGGGTTCCCTGGCTGGACAACATCTTTCCATGATGTACCCAAAATCTAGTGATTCCAAACTTTCTCAGGAAAGGAGCAGTATGGGAGGTGCCTATGGAGGTGGGACGGATCTCATCTAATGGTTTCAGTAATGTACAAGATATGAGAAAGCACTGACAGTTTTTGCTGATGGCACAGAGCTGGGGACATCATCAGTACAGAAAAGGTCATGATTCACACAGGAAAAAGATGGCCATGAATATTGGTGCGTAGAAAGAGGACGGCGAGTTTGCTCAGAACAAGGTAAGAACTGGAGTGTTCTACTTGATTGAAGGTTGGCTGTGAGTTGCCACTGTGATATGACTGTAGAGAAAACAAATGTCATCCTACAGTGTACTGAGGCACTTCTAACAGAGGTTTACTTTTAATATCATGATACAAGAGTTAATAAAAACACACTGCGAAGGCTAAACTGGAAGTAAAATTGCAGAGGATGCCTGCTGGACTGGCTGTGAATAGGAAGCCTGTTTTATGTGTGAAGACTGAGACAATTTGTCTTTTTAAACTCTGCTCTGAGAAGGCCAGGAAGAAGATGCTCATGTTCTCTATATATAGTTCAGGGCCAAGTGGCCGGAATACAGAAGACCAATCTAAGCTGAGTGACCATCCTGGCACAAGAACAAATGGCTCTGAGTAAATGTGTGCTGTGAATTGGAAGAGTGAGGAAAAGCATCAATAGGAATAATGGAAACTGGAAGCTGAACAAACTTTAAGACAGGGCTGGTAAATATTTTAAAAGAGCTACATGATGCGATTGCCTACTTTGGTGACTCAGGAGGTTCATTAGAGTCCTGTGTTCTGCTTCCTTTCAGCCAACATAGTCCTCCCCTGGACGCCAGCCCTTGGAGGAAACAAGGAAACTCTCTAAAAGAGAGTTCCTGGGATAAAATGTCTGCCCGCAGATCAATCGCATGGGTTGTGCCAGTGGCCCCTTTGCACATTTTAAAGGATGGGGATCGTGTCTGTTGCATCTCAGTGGAGCACTTCTCTCTGGTCCCAGTCACACGACATCTGCCACAGGTTTGCCAGGAGCTCGGTAGAAAACTTCCATTTCATGTTCTCCATATGGCTGCTGTCTAGCACATGACATCACCTAAATGCCCGTAGTCCTGACTCTCTCCTCAAAAAGCAAAATGATTAGGGAAAAAATAAACTAAATCTCCTCCCTGCTCCCCCTCACCCCTAAAAAAAGTCACAAGTCTTAATGAATTGCTTTAACTCAGGAGCACTGACTCATCTTCAGGGTTCATAATTTGTTACGGATACTTACAGAGTTGTTTTCTGTATTTTTGTTTGGGTGGGAAGCCTGCAATTCCTGTTAATGCTTTGTAACGTACTTTGTGACATGTGGTAATGCTAGGGAGAATAAAGACCAGGAAACACATGCGGCTGACAGGCAGGGCCGGTCGTTTTCCTCCTGCCAAGTAGGCTGCCTTCATATGTGTTTCTGGCAGTGAGCTGCATGACACCTCAGGTTCCCTCCCGTGTCTTTCCAAGAGTAACAGAGATTTTCTTCCTTGCAAAGGAAAAATGAAATCATGACAAAAAATAATAAAAGCCATCATCCCAAGGCATTCAAAGGAGTTTAAGACGGGAATTGGGGGAGTTTCTAGCTGACAATTATTTTCTAGCTGAGAATAATCTGAGTTGCAGATTATTACTGGGTGCTGTAGTTTATCATTACGTATTTTAATTTGAAGTGTTTAATTTCTTTAAGGTGGTGACCTTCAGTATGCTGAATTTTACCCAATTTTATATAGCCCAGGTAACCTAATGCATGTTTCAAGCGGTGTAAGCTGCTTCTAAAGCATTTTGAGAATATGGTTTACTAATTGAATTTTTATGTTGACTTTATGCTTTAACAGTGCCTGCATGGGTGCATTCTGGAGGAGTGCTGGTAGATTCCACTGCAGTGCAGAAGGAGATGGTAGCAAGGTGGGTGGTGGTATACTCGAGCTCTCCTGCAATACAAATGCCATGAAGATGGGTGTCCCAAGCCCACTCAAGTAATGAGCCCATCCACTTTTTTATATATATATTATTCCTGCAATGGCATAAACAGGCTTTCCATTCTCTCTGATCTGAGATGACTCTAGTTATTCCATCCTCTCTCAGAAAATTACTTTTTCTTTCTTTCTCTTTCCTCAGAAGGGTCTTCACCTCCTCAGTCTCTCAGCATCTCTTTGTTCTTTCTCTTCTGTTCTTTTCAGTCCCTTATGGTCCTTAAAATCCTACTACACCACACAGACCCTTGAGCTCCATGTCAGCTCTTCCTTGCACACAGCATCTTCACAAGTTTTTGTATCTCCTTCCTCTTTTTCTCTGTGGTGTCCCCACACATCCCTGTTTTCCTCATGTCTCATCCTCCTCCGACATGACTTATGATCTCTTTGCCAGTGTAGAGTAGTTCCCACTATGCCAGTGCAGAGTAGTTCCCAGTAATGTATTTACTGCTATTTTAATAATTTCTAATGATTAAAGTGTCACGAGTGGCAGAACTTGCCTAAATAGGTGATAATTCAAAGATGAGACCCTAATTCTCTTTTTAAAAATACAATCCAATCTGTCTTCTCTCCCAGCTCTGCCAAAACTACAAACCAGTCTGTCTTACATTTCATATATATGATCTCAAGTCAGAGCACAAGTTTTCTGGAAAATTTGAGACAAATTAGATGAGGCATTTTTGGATACATACAGAAACTGAAGCATTCTTTTAAACAGATTTTTAGGTTTGGTTTGGGTTTTTTTTAACTTTTTTTGGCTTGTCATGACTCAAAAGCAACATGGGCTGGAAAATTCGAGATCTGCCAAGACCACTGGTTTTCTCCACAGACTCTAGGTTTTCAGGTTCTTCTAGGGGCCCAGAGAGTAAAATTGGTAAAAAGGGCAGCCTTTTTCAGTTTCATCTTTCTCCCATCCCTGCCTGATGGAGGACCGCCAGTTGGAGCTGTGATGCATACTGAAGGACAACCTCCCATGTAATTACTCGTTACCTCTCAACTGCACAAACAGAGGGTTAGGGGCCAGAGAAAGCGCCAACCAAATTGAGCCAAGTCCATGCATGTTCATTGTTCAACCTTTTTTATGGTTACTGAATGCTGGTTTTTGAATGTGTCACATTAGCGCTTTATCAATAGGTGGTTTTTCAGCTTGAGTTCTGAGTTGATAATACTGAAATAAATGTTTTTTGCTAATACAAATTGATTTTTTTTCTCCTAGCAAAATAAAAAATTGTTTCAAGATACCTTTTTTTCTTTAATATCAAAGCAGAGAATTCCTTTCAATTTTGTAAATTGTTTTTTAATTCTTAAGAATACTATCTGTAGGCAAATTTCAAAACAAAATATTATAGGGAAAAATTAAAATGCTCATCAAGAAAAATGTCAAAATTATTTTTTTCCTCCCCTTCCAAAAAAACCTCTATAGACTTGATAAATTCATCATGAATTTGTGAATAGTTTACATTAACCCCAAATTATATTTTTTCTTGGAAAACATGTTAAGTATTTATACCAACACCTTTTGTAGCTCTATTTTACAAATTTTTTTCTCTGATGATCTCATCAATGACTTTTGCCTCTGACTAGTTTGGTAAAAGTTTATTAGCTAAGCTGAAAAAGCCCTATAGATGCTGTAAGAACTTTGCTTGCTGATTTTTACGAGCCTCAAGAAGCCCATCCCAGGCAGCTATGACATATTTAAAATTTTGTGTAGCTTCCCTTCTCAGATACAGCATATGCTGAATTCTCAGTGGGTGTGGAGAAATTTGCCCAAGCAGTGATAAACAGTGAAGAGATGATTGGGAGCTGTGTATATGCAATTCTCCTCCATGAAAATGCCGTCAATCTGAAGATTCAGAAGACTTTGTCAGCTGTAGATGAGCTTCTCGGGTCACACATGCTCTCCCCCTGTGCAGACAGTAAGCTAGGAGTGTGTTATTTATTCTTTGCCTGATCAGCTCATATCAGAAGTAGAGGAAATGGTGCTCTGACAGGGTACACAATAAGCTAAAAAATAAAACATAAAATAGTATAAAATTTGATTTGTTTTGTCTTGGGAGTGAGTAAAGTGGAGAGGAAACCCTCCATCTTTTCTTGCTCATCTTTTCTTCCTCCTTCTCTCTCATACAAAAACTGTGATAACTCACGAGTAGCGTGAATATAGTCTGCTATATATGGCTAGGGCTTTGTGAGGGGTTAAGCTAGAAGCAAGGCTTGCATGAACTTTTCTGATAGACAAGTTGGCAGCAATGGAGAGTGTGGTGCAGTGCTGCTAGGAGAACAATGTGACTGTAAGAGAAGAATATGACCACAGTGGCCAACACAGATTTCATGTCTCACCCTGGAATTTAAATTAGGTCTTGTGCTGGCCTTTTGCACAAGATTAATTTTATTCTAGAAAGGGGTGACATTTCTTCCACAGAAAAGCCAGCGCTCCAACAATCTAAATTAAATTAAAATAAAATTTAAAAAAATATTATTCATATCTGAAGAATGAAAAATTACAGTGAAAGTCTGGAGTTTAAAAGAAGTAGGTTTAATGGGAAATTTAGCAAGGTAACTTAAAAATCTAAAACCCCAGAAAGTTCAAGATTTCAGCAATCTTTAGTCTGCTTTTGTCTCATTGCATATCTTCCATTTATAATAACAAAAATAAACCCATAGATTTGCAATCCCTCTGTACATTGATAAGATGAGCCATTAATGTGCATCATACGTGATTTAAGGATGTCTTAAGCACCCACCCAGGATACATGGACATTATGCAACCAGAAACTATCTTCCAACTCTTGTATCTATGGCAAAATCTTGACCTTTGTGTTTCACATAAGGAACAAAGATTCCCAACTTCCCATTTAAATTCCCCCTTCCATGTACTGAAATTATTAAAACAATTTAATCTCCTTACAATCCCCAGTGGTGCCCTTTAAATCAGCTTTTCATTGGGAATTGACTGCATACTTTCTGTAACATAAACTGAAATCTGGGAGTTGTAAACTGCCAGCAAAATATGAAGGTATGCTACACTTGCCCAGATATATAAGATATATAAGATATGACAAGATTTAATATGTATTAAATTTAACAGGTGCTGTGATCTCCCGCGTAGATACACAATATTCAAAGGCGTACTCCAGAGAACTCTGCATTCCCTGCTGGTTCTGCATTTCTGTCCTTTCCGGCATATTTTTATCAGTAATCTTACCTCCCATTTCTTACAATTCAGATTCATTTTATTTAAGCAACATTATCTATATTTTTATCAAGTTCCTAAATTACAGGCAACATAGGCAACCTTAGCTTCAGCTTCCCAGAGGTGTTAGTTGGGGTAATTGCAAACTGTTCAGATAAGCTGTAGACTGTGACAGAAACAGAAAAAAAACCTGGATGTCGCATTTCTCAACCAGTCAGGAAAGCTGTTTCTCTCACATGCTTAGTATTTGAATCTTTAGGTGGAGAAATTACTAGGGACAAGATGTATGGGAAGAAAGGAGAATGGTTTTATTTTTGTGAAAGTTCCTTAGATTATGGAGAACCATTCATTGCTACCTTGCCGCTGGGATGTAAAGCCATACATGCTAAATGCTGTCAAATATGAGTGATCACATTTTACACGTGTTCACATTTTACACGTGTTTTACATGGTCTTGAACATTGACAATAGATGTAAGGCAGCATAACATAGGGAATAAGATGCTGAACTGTTGGGACATAGAACCTCTATCGAGCTTGCCAGCAAAGCTCAAGAGTCCACATTAATCTAAAAATTACAGGTCTTGCTGGGAAGAAGTGCTTCTTGATTGCCATTTACAGTGCCTACACTTTGATTTCACTGGTACTGCAGGTTCTAGCTCCAAAATAGTTGGGAGCTCCCCTTAGGTTTTTTAATGTCTAACCCATTTGGACATTAATAAAGACACCACCCCCATATTCACAATCATGTTGTATGTTTTCTGAACATACAACACACCCCCTCGGTCACTGAGCAGTCCCACATCCACCAGTCCTTTTGTAGCTCAAGAAAGCCACAGTGACCTTTCCAACCCAATTTTCAGTGGGGATCTGCCAGGGGGTGATAGGAAGGTTCTCTGAAAATTTGTTTTTCCTCTTCTGTCAAAGGATGTTGAAACATCACTGAGAAAGCTATGTGAGAGGAAAATGTCATCATCTTAGTGGGTTAAGTAGAACCATATTTTGCACTCTGTCTGGATCAGTATTTTTTAAAAAGAGCAAAATTTTCCATTGATGACACCCTGTACGCAGAAGGAAGGAGGCTGCTCAACACAGAGAGAGACTTATAAAGAAGCTGCATGTGGCTAAAAACTGAAAATCAGCCTATTAAAAACAGAAGAGGTAAACCAAAGACTAGACCCTTGTAAACACAAGGCACTGATGATATTTCCAGAGATCTTAAAGCCCAGAGGAACCACTATGATACTGTAAGTCTAGGCTTTTCCATGATAGGCCAAGCAGTTGCACTTGGTGGTTCCATCAGTAGAACAGTATCTTCTGCTTTATCCCTAAATCAGCTTTTAGAAGTGTATTTGATTTTTCATTTGAAAGTCTCAACTGGTGAAGTGTTGTTTGGGTAAGTGGTTCCAAATGCCATTTTCATGGACAAGAATGTGTATCTTATTTATATCCTGAAATGCTCTTCCTTCAGTTTCCAGTCACTGGATTTCTTTTTGCTTTTATCTGTCTTTTGCTGGAAATCTTTTCCCCATGAACATACTTTTAAAGATTGCATCACACTTAACTTCCACTTTTATAAACTAACCAGGATGATGTTTTCTCTCTGTAAAGAAGACCATGTCACTGAATTTCATATGAAAAGTGATGGGAGCACTTAAAGTTCCTTTTCAAATGTAACTTTCTACAGTTCTGTGGTGGACAGTACAGTTGAAATCTTTCTATCAAGATGCAATGTCATTCTAAAAGGTTGCAGTGTCTTTGTAAAAGGTATCCCAAACATCAGATAGATCTTGTTTTCATAACCTAGAACAAACAGGAATTAAGCACTTTTGAAATATGTTAGATCGTGCTCCATGATCAGAATGAAGTCTTAAATAGAGTTGTCCCCAGCCCAGATGGTTGTCCAGCAGAGGCCCCTGGTACAGATATGACTAGTTTCCTTGAGAGGACAAAAACATTCATCTGGAAATACACATTAGATGTGGAGGGTGGAACTGTATAAATTCTCTGTTGGACACATAAGTCACATCCTTTGTGTGGGAATCTTGTGCTCTTCTGGACTTCGTTGGTTTATGGCTAATGCAAACTGATGAGTTTGTTTACTGCTGCAACAGGCTGATTACACTCCCCTGGAAAAAAAAAAAAAAAGAAAAAGAAAGTTTAAGATTCCTTAGTGCTGGGTCCACATATGTTGGCCAAGATAATTTCAGAATCAGCAACAATATTGACTGCTAATCTTCTTTGGAGTAGACACCTCTGACAGCCAGAGTCACGCTAGCCCAATCGCATTTCAAATTTATGAAGCTTTCCTCTAGAAAAATGAGTCTTCGATAAAAATTTCTGTTAGCTGTGGTCTTCTTTAATAAGGCATCAACCTCCATATGTGTATAGTGGAGGTGCTAAATCTTCCAAGGGCTTATTTTAAGAGTCGAGCCACAACAATATTGTTTAGCTTTTAAAAATCAATAGAGTGCGTACCTGTGGTGGGTTGACCCTGGCTGGATGCCAGGTGTCCACCAAAACCGTTCTGTCACTGCCCTTCTCAACTGGACAGGGGAAAGAAAATATAATATAATAAAATAAGCTTGTGGGTTGAGATAAGGACAGGGAGATCACTCAGCAATTACTGTCACAGGCAAAACAGACTGGACTTGGGGAAATTCAGTTTAATTTACTACCCATCAAATCAGAGTAGGATAATGAGATATAAAAACTACATCTTAAAACACCTTCCCCCCTCCCAGGCTCAGCTTTACTCCCAGTTTTCTCTACCTTCTCCCCTCAAGCAGTGGGTGCAGGGTGACAGGGAATGGGGGCTGTGGTCAGTTCATCACACATTGTCTCTGCTGCTCGTTCCTCCTCAGGGGAAGGACTCCTCACACATATCCCTGGCTCCAGCGTGGGGTCCCTACCATGGGAGTCAGTCCTCCATGAACTTCTCCAAGGTGAGTCCTTCCCACGGGCTACTGTTCTTCACAAACTGCTCCAGTGTGAGTCCCTTCCACAGGGTGCAGTCCTTCAGAAGCAGAATGCTCCAGCATGAGTCCCCCATGGGATCACAAGTCCTGCTGGCAAACCTGCTCCGGTGTGGGCTCCTCTCTCTCCATGGGTCCAGAGGTCCTGCCAGGAGCCTGCTCCAGTGTGGGCTTCCCGTGGAGTCACTGCCTCCTTTGGACATCCACCTACTCTGGCATAGGGTCCTCCACAGGCTGCAGGTGGATATCTGCTCCACTGTGGACCTCTATGGGCTGCAGGGGGACAGCCTACCTCACCATGGTCTTCACCATGGGCTGCAGGGGAATCTCTGCTCCAGCTTCTGGAGCACCTCCTCCCCCTCCTTCTTCACTGACCTTGGTGTCTGCAGAGTTGTTCTTCTCACATGTTCTCACTCCTCTCTCCAGCTGCAGTTGTTCAGGGTTTGTTTCCCTCCTTCTGAAGTGTGTTATCACAGAGGTGCTACCACCATTGCTGATTGGCCCAGCCATGGCCAGCGGTGGGTCTGTCTTGGAGCCGGCTGGCATTGACTTTATCGGGCACAGAGGAAGCTTCTAGCAGTTTCTCACAGAAGCCACCCTTGTAGCCTCCCTGCTCCCAAAATCTTGCTACGCAAACCCAATACGTTACCTTAAACTATATGTTATGTGGCAGGTTACAACTCTGGCACAAGAGGCCCAGTGTTTGAAAGCTAAATCTGGTCAAATTGAGACTGGAGATGAAGGATGTGCATGGCTGTGGAGTTAGTTAACTACGGAAGAAACATATTTAGGGACATGGTTAATTTTCCAGTACTCGAAGACTTTAAATCAAGCCTTTGAGCATATGGACAGGGTGAGTATCAGGACTGGCATGGAGAGAAATGTTTTGGATAGTTTGTCTTCCAGAGGACATTCTAGTAAAACCTACAAGTGAAGAGGATGACAGGAAACAAAGCTAGCCTCATTTGTTGGGACCACACAGTACATGCAAAATGAACAAACTTGCATGGTCAGCCCTGAAAGCTGATGCTCGCTGTAGTGACAAATTCACATCGTAATGTCGCATATCTTATCCCTAAATTCTTCACACCTTTTTACAAAGTGAATTTTTTATGCTGCAAATCATGCATCTTCCCATCCCAGCACCTGTTAGTTAATTTAGAACCATTTAGAATAATAGAGAGCTACACAGAAAATGGAAGCAAAGTTGAGTGAGGAGCTGGGATTACTGGAAAGGTGGATATCTGTAGATTGAGAGCCTTACAGAGTCCCACGGAGTGGATATATTACTTGTCATCTTGAATGACACTTGGCACTTCAATACCTACCAGTAAGTACTGCTCCAGCATGGGTCCCCCATGGGATCACAAGCCCTGCCAGCAAACCTGCTGAATGAAGAATGGGAATGCTGTATGCTGCAGGGGTCTCAAGAGCATGTCCATCGTGTTGGGGGAAAGGTGGGTCATTGTTGTCGAGTTTGTCTGAGTCTGGGTGATGCAGACCACTTAGCCTGGTTGTACTCTGCAACCCAGAATGCCGTTGCTTCACACAGTGCTGGCTTGGGAGGTGACACAGCTCTGAGGGACACCCAGCTGCTGGCTGTCCTCAAACACCACCATAGCTGCCCTCTCTGCTCTTTGTGAAGGATATTAACACCCAGATCGATGCAGTGATTAACTGCTCTGCTGTTCCCCTCTTGACCAAATGATATGAACTCCAACCAAAAAGTAATTGGGAGGATATACTTTAATGCTCCAAACACCTTGACATGATATTAAAGTGAGTACTTCAGGAAAGCCCTCCTAAGGCAGAAGAAAATGTTGAAGGAGAGGTTTATTAACTAAGTAACTAGATTCCTGCAGAACAGGAAATATAATGACAGCAAGTACACCACTTGTTAATTAAAAGTAAACAAAATATCTCTACAAGAAACCCAGATGAGGAGAAAGTTTTGTGGTTGGTACTCTGTTATAACTGTGAGGACCCACAGAACATGTAAATGTATCAAGTCACAATGTAAACCACAGAGACGAATCCCTTGTCTGAAGAGTTAAGGTATCTGGTTAAGAAACTTTTCCGCATTGCTGTTAATTATGAAAGACTTGATGGCTGTCTAACGGACTCACTTTCAATGGGTATATGCCAGAGAAATGTTTGATAGCCAGTATTTTCAGTATTCCCATTGGCTGCCTGACAACAGATGCTAAAGTAGGAGTAAAAATTACAGAATCATCTTTGGCTGATCTTGAATATGTTGATAATATTACCTAGCACAGAGACTGCCAACAAGCTAAGAGGTTATTGGAAGAGCTGCAAAAAACTGTAGGCCTCTAGAGGATTTAAGATCAAAGTCATAAAACAAAAGGGTTTAGAATTTTTTTCAGTGACTTTAGTAGCCTGTGGTTGAGTTATAGCATATCCTTTGCAAATCTTTTCAGTCTTGATGTAAAGCATTTTTGCAATGGAAAATACCTCATGTCTCTTAGTAGGTGATTTCAGTGTTTAATCAGACATGCTTTCTAATCCAAATTTGTAACTCTCATAGTCTTTTCTTGCTAAAGTAAAGAGCTCGCTCTTATCAGATATCTCTTCCCCACATAGGTATTTGTAGGTAATATTGAAATCCCTTCTCAATTGTCTATTGGATAAGCTAGCAGGTTTGTCTTTCCTCATGCCTCACTACACAGCAGATTTTCCTGACTTCATATTAGTCATTAAATTATTTTCTCAACCCCTTCCAATTTCTACCATCCTCTTATGGGTGTGGACACCAGAACTAGAACCATTGCTCCAATCACAATAATACTTTAGCTGTTGGTATTAACTGCTTCATAGCCTATTTCTGTGATGAAATTAGAAAGACGGGAGACACACAGTTCTGTAGGCAGCTTCAGGAAGCAATGCAGAAGAGCCTAAGCTCCAGTCCTCCAGGGTGCCTCTGGGAAAAGCCGTTCTCTTGTCACAGACAGTAGATGGAATTATCTGAATTGTCAGAAGGAATTGTCAGAAGAAGAGACCAGCTTCCCTAAGCCAAGGTTAGCCTTTGTCAGAATCCTCAGAGATAAAATTGCTCTGCCCATATTGTTGCTACAGGCCTATCTCGCAGTGTGTAGACAGATTTTCTCAGGCAGTTGATTCAGAGAGAACCAGATTTACTCTTTGGCCATGAACCAGGTTCCTGGTTCAAGAACTTTCCTGACAGTTCTCCATGTGGGATATTATTCTGATTCATGTTTGGACTACAGCAATAATTCAGTCCTTCCATACAGTAATTTTATGCTTTTTTAGTTTGTTTTCTTGGAAGATCTCAAAAATGCCATAAATATTCATTGATTTACATTCACAGCAATCCAAGGAAGAAAGTAAATATGATGGCCTTAATAAGATTATTCTGAGTCTTGTTTTAATGCTTACATGGGAAGTTAGTTGCAGAGAGTGAAATAAAGCCGGTTTCTCATGCGAAGTATGGAGTCCATCATATCTCTTTACTTGATATTAGAGTTATTGCAGTCCACACTGAAAATTTTCTCCTCTTTTATCTATGTAAGTAGCCAACCCTGTTGCTTCATGACTCCCTTGCTATAACCCACAAATACATAGCTATGTGCTGGAAAGGAACCTCCAAGTATGAGACTTAGCCTGTTGGGATATACGTGAAGACAAGGTGTTGAATGTGCCTCCTTTTTTCAGCAGCAGGGTATTTTCTTCTTAACATTCAAAAGAAGAAGGAAATGTGAGAATAACTGCCCCAAAAGCATAATGGAATACTTCTGGTTCATGCATTCCTCCTTTTGGACTGATTCCCCTTGGCTTGCAGAGAAAAGCTCTAAAAGAAGAGGGTAGGGAGTTGTTTTTTCAGTGTGTTTGTCTAAACTGTGGTCCTTCGTGCTATGGGAAGCCTCTCAAACAGCTCCAGCAAAAATCTTCCTTCTGCTCCCTTCCACATCCTCCCTTATTCCTAGGTCCCCCTCCCCCTCCTCACTTTCTTTCATGTGGATCAAGGCCTGGAAAATGACAAGCCTCTTGATTAATAGATACAGAAAGTCTTCTTATGTAATTTATTTGCTTTCTGCACCTGACTAGAATCACTAGGTTTATCTGGAAAGGAAAATATATCGTCCTTCCTGACTCCGAGTGGCAGCAGAGAGAGCTAAGCATGTGATATCAAGCTGCGCATGGAAAGCAAACAAAACGCCATTTCTGTATTTTGTAAGCATCTCAGGTCATAAAAGTGTCAGCACGCTATATTTCTTGCTGGGATCCTCTCTGTTTTATTATCTGAGCCCTTTCCATTGTGTTGAATGTGCAAGGAGAGTCTCCAAAGCAGGCAACATCTGTTTCCCTGTCATGTTTTTGATTATCAGCTCCATATTCGTTGCTAGTCTCCTGCTCACATATTCCAATCAAACTCAATGGGGGCTTCAACAGCGAGGACACTTCCTTATCTCCCTTTCCCCAGACTCTCCATCCATCATTCTCACATGCTGGCCCACTAAATGCTGATGCAAGAGGCCTGTTCTTTACACTTGGGTAACACACTCATGACCTCTCCAATTTGTTTTGTTTGCTTAAGTCTAATTGCTGTGAGTATACCTGCCTCTCGGTCCTTAGCAGGGGAGAGGAAGGAGGCAGGTGGTACATCTAACTGATTTTTGTTTTGGTACCTGTGGAGAACGGTTTTCTAATGTAGTTTTAGATTTGTTTCCCAGTTTTCTTCCCTCAAGAGGAAGTTTCTTCCCCTCTTTCTTAGCTCTCAATTGCTAAATCAATCTCTCTGTCCTTTGCCAAGAGCTCTGTTTTACCATTTATGCAGGAATTTCAATCTGGAGATGGGGATTCTGCCAATACGAATCAATTAAAACAATTGTCTTTTGCCTATGGTATTGCAGTTGCAGGATATCTGGCACACTGAGATCTGGGAACACAGAGACGTTAAGTTACATTGAGCTACAAGTTGTTTATCTAGTGATGTTTTGTGTTTATTTTCACAGAGTATTTTTGTGTCCTTATGCAATGAACAGTTGTAGGGTAATGCAACTAGTGTAGCAGTTGAGATACAGAAGTGGGGGTCTGTACAGGCGAATTGTATTTATTTCTTTAAAGGGTAGATTCCTGCCACCATAGGTAACTCACCCATCCATCCACAATAAAGCCACATTGTGATCCACATGGCAGAATTTTCCAGATTCAGCCAAAAGTGTTGCTGACATTCATACTCAGGCTCAAAGCCTGCATAGAAGAAACATATGTACTCCCTAGATCCTATATTGCTAGAAGTCCTGAGGTTACTGATGGATCTATTAGGCTGAGGCATGGCATGGCTTGCCTGCACACTCCAGGTTAAGCCACTTTTCAGATTTAGGGTCATAAATCAATTTTTCTCCACATCAGATTGGTCAGCACAATTGCTACATCTGCCCTGTTGTACCATGCATCCCCTAGATGCCCCCACATCTAGGGCTTCCTAGATGTGGAAATAGCCACTAAAATTACTTGCTTGCTGGGCATCTGTTTGACCAGTTCTGACACCATGTCTGATGCGGAGAAGGCAGGGACCTCAGGCGGTGTTGGTGTTTGAAGGGCCTTGCATCCCATCGCTACCTGCTGAGCTTCTGGCATTTGTTGCAGCTTCCTGTTCACCTTCTGGTGCTGCTGTTAGACAACTGGAGCATACCTGGGGCAGAGGCCCTGAAGTTCATCTTACAAGGATTCCGATATTGTGGTTGCAAAGTTGGGTGGCAATCTGTATATAGCCTAAGCTCAGGCTGAGCGCTAGCTGTCCTCAAAGTCTGGCAGAGACACCAGGTTGTAGGACGTGCTGGAATTCGGATCTCTGCCAGGTCCAGTGTACCAATAACTTTTTTTTTTTTTTAACTTGAAGCTAGATCTGCACAAAATCTTTCTGTCAAAGTTTCCCTGCTGCCATATTTTTTATATCACCAGTTTTTTCCTTAGGATACATGTAGCTCTGGCTCTTTGTGCTACAGATCTCATGTTAGGAATTGGGTTTTAGCAGTACTATGTGGCTTGTGATGAGGTGTAGGTATGGAATGAGACCATTTGGCCCTTTCTGCCTACTGTTTCTTACAGTCTTGTCCTGGAGGAGATCGGACTTCATATTTTTGTTAATTCTTGACAGTTCCTCATGCAGCTTGGTTAACAGTGTGTGAAAGAGATTAATGGCTCAGAAGGTCATTAACAGCACCAGGCTGACTACATGATGAAAGGCAATAAGTACTGGAAAAAGAAGAAGAGCAAAAGAAAGTGGATGCTTGCAGAGTACATGTCACTGAAGATGATTGCAGGAAACAAAAGATAAGGGTGAGGAAAAGCGGGATGAAGAGATGGATGGATGTAGCTCAAGGAGCAGCCAGGTATAGAAGACCGTAGCCTTTGTTGGTAGGCTCACAGAGCTGTGAGTGCAAAGGCAGACTGTTGTGAGAGACTGCAGTGCTCAGGCAGCTTCAAAATATGAGTGTCCTAGAGAGAGAGAGAGTAGGAATTCCTGAGAAAATAAAGGGTGGGGGAGAAGAAAGGGAGCCATAGTAAGGTGGGTTATTGGGATGGGTCAGAAGAGGATGCAGGGTATGAATAGCCTGAATGGGAATCATGGGCTGGGCCAGACAAATAGAAACGAGTGATCAGGAAGAGGAGGAGGCAACAGAAAATTGTGGGGTTGGGGGGTGAAGGAAGATTCGCAGGGTGCTGCATAGGAAGAAGAGAGAGGACAGGTGAGGAGAGAAGAGAAAGAGTGTGAATGAATATGGGGGGTCCCATAAAAGGCAGAAGAGGAGGGGAAGCAGAGACTACAAATAGCAGAAGCTTGCTGTCAGGGGTCCAGGCACAGAACACAGAATACTGCAGCTGAGGTTACTCATCCACAGCCTTTTGCTTATGTTTCATACAGCCTTTAATTACATGATAAGACTTTTTTTTCTCTTTTCTTGTGGATGCTACCTTTCCTACCCACCTCAATGGTCAGAAATATATTTACATACTCTACTATTTCCTGTTTTTCTACACTCTATATAGAATTTTTTAGCATCATTTTTGTATTTACTGCATACTTATGTGATTTGAGCTAGCTAAAATTATTTCCTAGGCTGATTTTTAAATTATATTTCCACTACATGAAAGCGTGAATGGCCTCATTAGTTCATTAGTTTTATTGGTATAACTTGCCATAATGTTTTGATCAGTTCACTTGGAAATTTCTATTATTAGACTGTTCTGTTTAATACAATATTTTAATAAAAGCATAATAGTAAGTTTTAGCCTTTAATAAAACACACAGCAGCGAGTTTGCATTAATGAAATTAAATATTTCAGCTTGAAAGCAAATAATCTGTTGGAGGAAGCACCTAAAGAAAACCTTTCAGTTTTCTTGAATTAAAATTTGGGAGAGTTTTCCCACCCTGCCCTGTCCCTGGGGCAAAACCTGGGGGCTGAGCACCACCCTTGGCCACTTTGGTGAGCCACTGACCAATGGAACATGGCCATCCAGGACACAGTTTCTGATTGGCTCTCTGGAAGCTATGTTTGTTCTGACGGGCCAGTCATAGGTCATGTGTATTCTGATTGGCTGGCCAGAAGTGGTGGGTGTTCTGATTGGCCGGTCAGAAGTCATGTGTGATCTGATTGGCCACCAGGCTGCCCTGGCAGGGCTGCAGAGCTTCTCCTGGAGCCATCTCCTTGCTCTCCTGCAGGCATGGGGCAAGGTGGGATGCAGGCAGCTGCCAACCCAGCCCGCTTCATCCACAGCGTCGTCGGGTGACAGCTCCGCCCCTGATGAATTACAGTCCTGCCGAGGAGAGCAGTGATGATGTGCTTCTGGGTCCAGTAAAAGCAGAAACAACCATCTGGTAAAACCACAGGAAAGGCATGAAAAATTCTGGGATTGGATATCTGGGCACCCAAAAACCTTTGGGAGGACACTGCACTTCTGAGGCAGGAGATGGGAAGAGGAGATTGCTGCTGGTGATATTTCAAAAAGACCTTTCAGCTAAACATTCCACAAAGAGGTTCCTGAGCATGAATTAGAGTTAAAATTGTGAAAGCAGTCACTCTTGTTGTAGAAGAAACCACACATCAAGACAGTAGCAGAAATTCAATGAGACTATAGGGAAATACAAATCCTATTACCGTGAATTAGTGACTTCAGTTTTGTTCATGGATATTTCAGATGTGCTCACCAGGAAATACAGTCCCATAAAGGGCAATGTACTATGTATTAGTACAAGGGGATTCAACTGCAAGAAAACAACAGCTTGACCCAGGCCCTAGATCTGCAGTGGGTATAAAAGCAAGAGCAAGGAGCATTAAACTTGCAGGGACAGTTTGGCCATAACTTGCTATCTGGCCCCTTATGCAGTATAAAAGTACCACAGAGTTTGGCCTTGCCTCGGTCTTAACTGCTTGACCTTTCCAGCTGGCTTCCCCATACTTTGTTAACTCTTCTGCCCTTTCTGCTGTACTTAGGAGTCTCCATCTTGCCCCTGCCTTCCACAGTGTTCCCCCACAATGCTTCCCCCAACCCAAGAAGACTACAACCTTCATGTACACTGTGTGATCCTTTCCTTGAAAAGAAGGTCCCTTCATCTTGCCTTCCATTACAGGTTTCTACACTGAGGTTGTACCGAGACGCAGTTGCAATAATTTAACACGGAGATGATAGAGCACCAGTTCTCCTACGTGGGCCTGGCTGTTGCTTAATATTTAGGGTAGATACTAAGGTAGACGTAGGCTGTGCTTTTTTGGCAGGCAAGTTTCCATTCCATTTGCAAATGTAGTTTTTAAGCTGTATGCCTGATTCATAACAGCAGAGGCAATACTGAAAAAGCTGAGGAGAGTAATCATAATGTTATTAAAAACAAAGAAAGTGTCCCACATGTTTAATTTCTATTCTGTTTAAAAATATTTACACGTGTCTCCTGTATGCCAGCCATTTGTGGTGCAGCACCACAACCTCTGTGATTTTATGGTCCAGATGCACCAGACTGGTATATGGGTTCAGACTGGGAGAGCAGCCGTGGCCATGCTTTGCAGTTTGGAGTGTGCCCCCTTATGATGGAAGAGCTCCTGGCAAACTTTCTATGTGCTTCAGCTCTTCCCTTCTGCTGCAGCTGCACCCCCACGATCCCATAGTGTGTGCATTATTTGACTGCCTAAGCCCAGTGCTCTCTTTGAGCCCTGATCCTGTGTGTCTGATCTCACCTGCCAAGGGCTAAGTAAGCAGCAGGATCTGTGTCACGGAAGCATGAGGAGAAAGTAGGTAGACTTTGCCAGACAGAAGTTTTTTAAAACAGGTTTTAGTAGTGAGTGAGATGAATGGGAAGAAGGAGAGCAGTAGGTGGAGATCTTTGGCACAGAGCTAGCTTCCAATGTGCCTTACATGGCCCGCTGAGCACCCGCCTTCCTGTCCTGCACTGCAGCAAGCCAGCTGCACCGCCTCCTATTTTATCCCTTCTCCAGGTCTCCAATGCAGGCATGTCACCTTCGCCTTCTTCCTGTCCCCACCGTGCCTGGCTTCCACCTGCCTGAAGTCAGTGAGATGAATCGGAGAAGCCTTCAAGCAGTTTTAGCTTTTAGGTAGGCACTAGCCTGGCAGCCAGATTGGGAAGCGCTGAGAGTACTTTGCTGCTAAGGTAACACAGTGCTAAGCTGCTTTGTCCTGTCTTATTTTCAGGGCTTCGTCAATCATGTCGTAGCTCGAGACTTGGGCCTTTGATTTCAGTAGCACAACTTAAAATATTTTGTCAGTAACAGGCAAATTGAAAACTGCCCGAAAACCAGCTTACAATCAATAGCTCTCTAGAAGTTTGCAGAACATGTTGCACACCGAGTAATAATTTTGACGTTTTCTAGCTTTTTCATAATGGAAAAGAGGGTAAGACTCAACTTCCTCATGTCTGCAGGCAGGAGGGCTCTACCTCAGGGTAATGCGAATAAGAGCAAAACTGGAGAAGCCAAAGAAACAGAAAGTAGGTCACTGGGTGACAAAATGAAATCCCACTGGGGAAAAAATATAAACTAACACATATGGGCAGAAATATCTAAAACGCATTATTCACCAAGGGAGCTGTGCAAATAGGTAGGCTGAAAGAGACCTAAGTTTGAGAGCAGACAGTAAATTAGACATGAGTTTGCAATGTGTCAGCGATGCAGTTTGGGCTGCGTACACAAAGGCACCACATCAGAGACCATGAAAATAAACCCCCTCTCTACACGCCTGGCGCGACCACACCTGAAAGCTTCAGGGACTTTGAAGTCAGTGGAGCTGTGCCAGTTAACAGCAGCTGAGCGTCTGCCTGTTGCGTTTGGTTATAGCTGCCTTATTACTAGGCAGTTATTGACAAATTGGAAGAATCCAGTGGTAAGGAACAAAAAGCATGACGGAGCTGGTAAGGCTCACATACACATGTGCGCGCGCGCACGCGCACACACACGCACACATATATAAAAATGATTAAGTAAACTCTGTATGAGGAATGTTCAAACAGTGGGAAAATCCCATTTATTCAAATTCCAAACAGCTGTCTGGTTTGACTGCAGCTATGATGCCCTGTAGTATATAGTCCCTAAGGATGTTTGTGGAACGGTGGGTCTTTGATTGCAGACATTTGCATAAGAACAAAGGTGTGTTTGTGAACAAACATGGTATCCATTGTTAAATACAGGGTCTCTTCCTGGATGCATCCCGCTGGTTAATCTGTATTTAGGTGCTTTTTGTAGTTAGCAAGAGACCAATTTTTTTAGATCTGATTATCACCCACAGTTGTCGTGAACTTCAATGGCAAGTGCTAAGAGCTTGTCCTCTCTGCATGTCTGACCTTAGTTATATAGATGTTAAATATAGATGTATACATCTCAATCTAGGTGTCTAGATTTGAATTGCTTGGTGGACAACAGCTGAAGTCGCCATGAAGATCCATTTTCCATTTCATTATCTAAGGATACACTGACCCTGACAGCTAGTAAAGGCCATTTAATGCAATGTCCCTTGAAAGGAATTCCTGAAGATGAAAGTTCCCTGTCATTCTGTATAAGGCTATCCAGGACCTGATCCAGAGCTCTGGAAGTCAGTGAAAATCTTTCCATTGACTTCAAAGTGTTTTGGACCATTCCTAGATAATAGCACAAATTTCACTTCATTCTTTCTTTCCAATTGGGTTGTCTGAAATTGCACAGTGTGTGATTGAATCCCTATGTCCCTTGCATAGCTTGCATGCCAGCTCCCTTTAACACCTTCTGTGAAGCTTACGATGTTAAATAACATATTCAGTTGCTGTAGGCATCTTCTTCCCAATCTGGACCCCAGCTGCTGGAGATCTAACAGATTGTTCTTAAAGGACAATGTGAAAGCAACAATTAATGCATCTAAAGAAGTCAGTTTAACTAAGCACCTCTAAACATATGATTGTGAAAGGTGTGGAGTTGATCTAGCTTTGGACACATAAGCCTCAGCAGCAGACACGTGAATACAAACTTACCTGTTCATTAACAGTAAAAGTAGAGATTTTTCATATT
The DNA here is from genome assembly GCA_013400535.1 of Scopus umbretta. Lineage (NCBI taxonomy): Eukaryota > Metazoa > Chordata > Aves > Pelecaniformes > Scopidae > Scopus > Scopus umbretta. Next base: position 10,385 of record VZTL01073979.1, on the reverse strand, counting down.
GCTAGTGACCATAATTCAGAAGAGTCTTAATACTGAAATGCCTAAACAGAGAATCTGACCACTTAACCATCAGAGACCCAGATGACCCACATCACATACATAGATGGATGTGAATATATGACCAATTCTGCAGGGAGGCTTTTATCTCTAGAAAATGACAAAAGTTATAAAGTATGCACTCAAAAAGTGTATTAAGGACAGAAAAGCTTCATATGGTGAAAACTCTTGAGTTTCTGTCATGTTCTGTTGCCACTAGATGATGCCAGAGGTTAAAACCAGGGTTATTCATCTTTGTATGCCACACATAGAATAAAAATACTGGAGCTACCTCTCTGCTGTCCCCAAAATTGTTCAGTCCCTCCACCATCTGACTGATGCCAATGTCCTCCAGCCAGGATTTATCTCCTATTTAGATCCTATTGTTATTTCTGGAACCACAAATTCTGCTAGTTTCATTAACATCTGGCATTATTAAAACAAAAACTTAAGTTGGAGGAGCTGGAATTATGTATTCCAAATTAATGACATGAGTGTTTCTTGGGGGAATTCAGGGCATTCAGACATATTCCTGGAGCTTGTCTACCCTGTGGACAGTTCTCTCCAAGGGTAAATTCACAGTCACTGTTTCTCTCCATCACTGTGTGATTCACCTGTGCTGTCATCCTCCTCACTTAGAGATTTCTATTGTATGTGACAGCGGAAAAAGATATCACTAACAAATATTGATGTCTAATGAATGCAAAGAGCCGGCACTTTCTCTGAAGTGAACAAAATACATAGAAGAGGAGGTAAATCCATTTATCCTTGTCATGCCAGCTGACGGGGGAGTGGAAAAAGAACAAAGTTGAGCAAGGCAGAGGAGAGGTCAGTGTATTCCCCATGATAGGGGCAAAGTAACAGTATGCCTTACTAATAAAACCTGCACAGAACCAAATAAGAAAGGGCTCATGTGTAGAAACACACTCGAAATACCACAATCGCTGATGGAGAGGAAATGAGATGATGGGTGAGTGGAATGGGGAAGAGCACATCTGGCAAATCAAACAGTAACTCTCCATATCAAACAGACGCGGATATCAGACTCCACCCTGCATTTTGGAGGCTCTCAGAAGCCGCTCTGACCACGTCAGACAGGCCTGCTTTTGTGCTTCTGTATCAGTCCCAGGCACCTATAGGTAGGTGGAGTATTAACTCTGTCACAGCTTCCGCTACCTTTCTTTAATTAATCCGTATCTCCTAGAGCAGTGCTCAGTTGCTGTTGTGAATCATATTTTCCAACAGTTTTGTGAAACTGAGTGCCCAGTCTTCTAATGTGAAGTCCTCTCTCAAAGGTAATAGGAATTATGAAAAAATTATGGCTTCATCTGACGTGGCCTGTGGTGAGCGAGGAACACCTTCCATGACTGAGGGCTTGGGGTGGCCATCAGACAAAATCATGTTGAATCTTCTGCAGAGCAGAGGAGAAGGGGACAGACAGCAGTGGAATGCACTTAAGAGAAATAGATACACACATGAAAGAAAAAGGCCTTGATATTTAAAATATTTATGGTCTTAAAAGGCATGAAAACTGATACTAGCCATTAACTAATAGACGTTCTGCCTTTGTGATGCAGCTTATATCACTAACTAAAACCACATCTCTGCTCTGACTTTGTCTGAAGCCAGGTGCACAGATGATTAAATTTTGGGCCAGCTTTGAGGAGAGTGTCTCCATCCTGTCCTCTCCATCTCCAGCACACACCATCTGTATGATACTTACTCATCTCCTTTTGCTGGGCTGACATACTGAGCCCATATTCTTCCAGCATCAGTTGTCCTCACACTGTCAAGCTGTGCAAATGGAAAGGATCTAAGCCTAAGGGAGTAACAGACTCTGGGAGTAGGCTTGTGCTGTATTAAGCCAGTATTAACTGCTCTGCTGTAACCTTGATGTCGTTCATATGTGTTTTCACAAAAGAGATTGGGGCTCTAGCTGTCCACTGTTGCCAGCATGCCTTTTCCTTCTGTGTTTGCTATATTTAAATGGTACGTTGCTGTGCACCTCCTCTGTGTGAATCAGAAAAGGGAAGAGGCTGGCTTTGTATCTCAGAGCATATGGATTCCTTGTAATGAGTGGAGGGTGGATTGCTTAAAGCATTTTTATTTTATTTTCTGAACAGAGTTTTTCAGCCCCTTGTTCCAATGTCATAGGCCTGCTTGTAGCAGGAAATGATAAACCCAGACCCTGCCTCTTTCAGGAAAGGATAGGTGGAGAAAAGGACTTCAAATACATGTATGCTTTTCATAAAAAGACAGCTACTTTAAGTGTGCTGAACATAGAGAATAGACACAGGCTCAATTTTTTTTTTCTTTCTTTT
>VZTL01073948.1:0-24504 GCA_013400535.1 Scopus umbretta | reverse complement strand
TGTAGATGTGGCACCTTGGGACACGGTTTTGCAGTCATGGTGGTATTTGGTTGACGGTTGGACTAGATGATCTCAGAGGTCTTTTCCAACCTTAATGATTCTATGATTCTAGATCTTGTATCAGGTCTGTTGACATTTATTCAACCCTGTATCCTGATTACAAAAAAAAAAAAAAAAAAAGAAAAAATCATTGTTATCAAGTAGAGATTACAGCTCTTTTCAAATTTTGGGTCAGTTCCACATTTCTTGCAATTTAACACCTAGCATGCAATATGTCCAAACATGAGCTCCACTGAGATGCAGTGAATTAAACTACGGTGAATCTTTACATAACAACTTCAACCACATGGATTTATAGAAATACACAAAACTGTACATGGTCTTCAGTCTTCAAAGGAAAAAACAAAGCAATGTGAAGATCCTTTAGACTTGTCATATAACCTTGAATCAATTTGACTTTATAACTATCTCACATTTATTTTTCAGTCATAACATCTCAGCCAAACTATTTGAAGCTGATGTTCTGGTTTTCTCCATCATCTTATTTCTCATAAATATGGAACAATTATAAGTAAATCCTTTCATCAGCTTGTATACAAACTTAAGTAGTTACCAGAGGAAGAACACTGTTCCTTTTCCATTATTAAAAGAAAATCTAGTGTTTTTTTCCAATACAGAGTTCATTCAATTGAGACAGCTTCTAGTCAACGTTTTATGGACATAAACCTGATTGTTACCAGTAACTCTGAACATGCCCCTTGTGATGGAAGAACCTGTAGGAATTGTCCATAGAAACTGACAGTTAGAAATGTTAGAAGATTTCTATTTACTTGTAGAAATATGTACAAAGTATGCAATGTGGACTTTTGGGAGCAACACATTTCATCTTTGTTTAACCTTGTATGTGATGATTCTACAAAACTGTATGTATCCAAGGGCAGGCTTTCACTCATCAGTCTCTCCCCCTCATTAAGATTCAGATGTAGGCACATATTAGCAGATAAATGACTAATGACAACACATGTTGCCATATACTAAATGAGAATACAGTTGTCCTTAATTCCAGCACCAGTGTTACAGTCTGTCACCACCATTGCTGGTCTGCTACATGACAGCAGATGTTCAGAGCCTTAGAGGCTGGCTTCCCAGTGAGGGAGAAAGCAATGACATAGAAACAGACTAAACTCTTAGCTGTTACTTTCTAAATTTATATGTATACAGAGATTCTGATCGTAGTTGTAGAATATGCAGGGCAAACACAGCCCCAAAAAAGATCAAAAATGCTTCTTGGCACCTGCACTAATAGTATTTTATTGTTAATTTTGCAGACAGAAAATAAGCTCCTAATCCTAATTCAGAAAATTTGACAAACTTTTAAAAAACTGGCTCAAACTTATCAAGAAGTATTGATGTTTTCTACAAATAAAAGAAGGCATCTTGTAAACATGTTTCCCCATGAATTCTCGGGTGCCTGGTACTAATTCAGGGTAGTTATTTGGAATAAAAACAGCATGAAACAAATGGCGCAGCCGGAGACAACTCAAAGAAAAATTAATAAAAAATCAGTGAAGAGTTTCCTTCTGATGTGAAAGGCAGGTGTATACTCCTATACTCTGGGCTTTTGTCATCATCTTGCTGTTGTCACACACAATAGCTAAGCTCTGTGTTTTATGTTTAAGTTGTTTAAGACAACTTAATTAAATTAATTAAGAATAAACTTAATGCCTCAAGTTAAAATACAAAGACCACATCTAATCAAGAATATCTCGGGATACGGGTAAATATTTTAAATAGTCAATATTAAGTATATATATACATACATTATTGGACAGATATAATTTAACGTATGGGCTTTTATAGTTTCCAGGTCTGAGTATCTAACCTGACCTCCAGAAAAAGAATGTGGACCTTTGCCTCTGCTTAAGCAGAATGACAGCTCTTAACAGCTGAAAATCAATCATGGAATATGCCAGATTGTAGATGAATGAGTCTTAGCCTGAACAGAGAAGTACACAATTTTTGACGTTTGTGCTTCAACTTCTCTCTGTTGTAATTATTCTCTATTATTTTATTTATTTGTCATAAGACCTCATAATGTGCAAACAAGTTAAATATGCCTATAGCAGTACCTTGGGTCTATTGGGCCATTTGTCTCATTTCTCATCTCTAATAAGAAAACCTGTTCACAGGAGTGTTTTAGAAATAATTACTGGTTGCTTGTGGCATACTTTCTCTGGATATTTTACTAAATACCAACATTTACTTTTTCAGCTAGGCACTTTTGTTCACATTTGGAATGTAATGAAGACCTTGTGCAACGTATTACTTCCGATCTCATCATATACACTTATAAGATTTTCTTCTTGTACCTTCCCCTTTTAGGCTATTCACTTATATTTTGCTGTAAATAACAAAGAATATACGAACCATTTTTACTGTCCATTTGTCACAGAATAACCATCTTATCAGTCATTTCAAAATAATGGTCTTAGAAGTCCAAAGTTCATTTGAAATATCTGAATGACTGCTGAATCTCAAGCTAAAGAAATGTCCAGCTTGCTGCTTAGAACACAGTAAGCAAATGAAAACATGCATTTTTAAGTAGTTTATTGCAATAGTTTTTGTGCAATATGTTTGCAGTCAATGCTGCATTGTGAACATAATGCTTTCAGTAGGTTTTTTACTCTTGGACAGGACCCAAATCCTCTGGAAAAACCTGGGACCCAGTTTCTAGGACTACAAGCAGAAAACAAAATAATCCAAGTCCATGAAAAGCAGAGACAGCGGGGAGCTTGTGTTTAGAGACTGGAAGGTTTTATGCTATTTCAAGTCATTATGTCATTTTATACAAACTATATGAGGAGTCCACCACAACTTATACAGTAAATGATTTTATGCATTAAATGGCAGATTTGTTCCAGGAGAGCACAAAATCCCCAGCTGTTTATAATTTATATATGTTTTATTTAAAGAATAGTAATGAAATACAAAGTTTGATCTAAAAGGTAATAATAAAAAGAATCTTAGAATGATTCGCACTCCAGTTAATTTCTCATGTGTAATTTTTAAATATTTTGTATAAAGACAGTATACTGATACTCCATATATTTTTTATCAAATATTATCATATAAATGTTTCTTAATTTAGGAGTTTTTTAAAGGTTTTGTTCTGAAAGCCATAACAATATTTTTGTTATGATTTTACTCAAAGATAAAGCCAACATCAAAATATTGAAATTCCTCTTGGGACAGAATTTTCCCTTTCTCAGCAACTCTAGTTTTCATACATCTAATATCCATACACTTCCAATTTGTATAAATAAGGCAGACAGAATATGTTAAATTTCTTATCTTTTTCATCTGCAGCCTATTTTTTCCTGGCAAACAAAAAATTTTTAAAAAGTTTATGTATCCCAAGTATAATACCAAAAGCATGAAAGCAAAATTGATCTAGAAAAAATCTGAAAAGTAACATTTACAAATACAGAAAAGTGAAAGTCTCCTGAGCTGAAGATATGAGGCAACTATGACCTGAATCCAGGAGCAGGTGTGCACCAGCTGTTTGTGCATTTTAATTTTCCTTGAAGGCTAAAAGAAATGACAGAAGAATTCACCTCTCTTGCGCAATCTGTGTGCCCAGTACTTCACCCTTTCTTCACAGAAATTACCTTAACCCATGCAGGGAGTCACAGTAAGTGAAGCATAGCAATGCAACACTAGGCTATACATGACAATGGGAAGGAATTCATGCCATGAGTTATTGGGAAGCCTCTAAGACATCCTTTTTAAAAACTATAGCTGGTAAGAATGGAGAGACAAACACAATCATTCACACTTAATTACTTTGCTAACATTCTAAAAGTAATGTAAAAGGCTCTGCCAGCCTGTACACCAAGCCAACATGGTGGGTAAAGATCCTTCTGCCAGACTCTGACTGATTTGTCTGGCTTAGAATCCGCCCCACCATTCAGCTGCAAAAGGCTTCAGCAAACTTCTCTTTAAAGACATGCTTCCATCTCTTTATTAACTATTGCTATTATTAACAATATTATTTCTTAGACTGAGAACTGGACTGTGGCTATTATATAGGACTTGTATACCAATCCTCTGCTGTTATGCATCAGTGACATTCTGTTTTATACTAATTTGGCTGTTGCCTTAGTGGTTAGGTATTGTGCTTTCATAGAAATAGAAAAGCACAAATTAAGGTAACATTGCTTTACCCACAGTAGAGATTTTACCATAGAAGCTCAGGCTATTTTGGGAATACCAGAGCAACAAGGTCTGTAATATCTTCTTCTAAGATGACAATCGTTGTGCTGCAAAGAATGAAATCTCCTCTATTAATTATGCTCTTCTGCAGCTCTGCATATTGTAGGCCTGTATCCTCAAAGTTTTTCATTATCTCTGCAGCCAAGAAAGGTTCAGCATCTGGTACCAGCTTCCCACTGCGAAAAGATCTTCCAGTCAGTGCAAAGAGGATTTCTGTGAGTAAAGGTTACTACAAACTTTAAGTTGTTGCTACTGACTGCCACAGCAACTCTTCGGTTCTGTCATGGTTCTCTTACCACTCCACATACCTTCATAATGCACTCAAATGTTTCTCTGCAAAAATGCAGCTGGTGATGGTTACACATCCCAGACTTAAGGGCATAGTTCTGCCCATGGATCCCATCAGTGTCAGTGTGCTACAGGGAGTGTAATTCTGAGTTTCAAATCATGTAGTTATCTCCAGGTTCACTATGGTTATTTCAAAACCAAAAGTTTTGAAATAGTAAGTTATAGTTGCTTCCCTCTAACATAAAGATGCACTCTGACACTTGATTTGCTCTCTGGAGAGAGATCCCAAGATACAGCCAGATGGCTATGAGGCTCCTGCTAGGTTTGAATTACGCTGGCCAATTTATAAGAATTGGAGACCATAGTATGACACATTTCACAGTCTCTGGGGTTAAAATTTGATATGAAAAATGATTCAGCTAGCAACAGCATCTTTTTATATTTTATTGCATTGTGATTCTAATAACATTGAAAGATATTGCACTCAATTACTCAAAAAGTGAGAAAATTTCAGTATGAACACTTTTATACATAAGCAAAGTGTTTGGAGTAACTAAGGGGTATTAATGTGTAGGAAATCTGAGCTGAATACACTTTGTAAGTTGCCGTGGAAGAAGAGTTCTCCTTTTTTTTCTGCTGTTAGTGAGTGGTGAAGATGATTATTTTACTGAGAATAGGGGAGAAAATGGAAACTAAGCAAACAACTGCAGTTCCAGAAATTCTACTTCATAAATTTGGTTGATAAAGAAAATGTAGCTTGGTGATTTTACAATGCTTGAGTTTCAAATTCAGTTGAAACAAGTGATTTGTGTACATTGCTGAGCACTTTTAGGAGGCTGTTTCCTCCCTTTCATGATGCAATATCTTTAAATTAAATAGGTGTTTGTGTTTTTCACTAATGTGATGCATTTTATCTAGAAGATCTTTACACTGCACAGGAGTAGGAAATTAGTAATTGAGCATCATGGTCTTTTTAATCACCTATCTTCACAGTGAGATTTGAAAAATAAAATTACTTTAAAAGATTTTAGATTTTATCTTCTTTAAACTTTTCCTTTGCTCTAACATCTCCCCAGAGGCCCAAGTTTATTATAAATCAAATGCACACAGAAAAGATTCTGCCTAAACTCAACATGTGTTGGATCCTTTTCACTGGAGAGGACAATGAGAAAACCTGACCAGAAGAGAAGCAGTTGTGAATACTTGTGAGAAGATCTGCCTTTTGCATGTAAATGTAGAAAATTCCTGTCTCCCTTATTACTGAAAAATTACCATAAACAGTCTACTTTTTAATTTAAATCTGAATTGTTTGCTGCTTTCCATGACAAAGCTACTACATATACTAGGAACATGCACCATGTTGTTAATGTCTTTGAGGCCATCATATTACGATTTGATGATAAAACACTGATCAATTTTTAAAGGCAGATGTACATTCTCAGAAATGGGCCTAAAAATATGTGCCTAAAAGCAAAGCAAATCTTTCAGAGAATTCTTCTGTTATTCATTCAGATATGAATGTTGCATTCTGTTGCATTCACACACCGAAACCTGTGGCCGTTATTTAACCAACAAATTGCTTATTTTTGCTTGTACATGCAAAATATTTTTCCTTCATAAATGTATGCAAAATGCCCTATTTAATCTCCACTTATTTGCCTGGTTTCTCCATATACGAGTAAACTGCAACGCACCACTTCTTTCACAAATGAGATTTCATCTTTTGCTCCTGTATCATCAGAACTTCTCTGCCTTGTGAGATACATATGCATTATATGCCAAAAATGAATGACTTTCATCACACAATGGCTCTTTTGCAGGAAACCACTGGAGGTAATGCAATGCTACTGTACCAGTGTTGTGGTTTAACCCCAGTCAGCAACTAAACACTACACAGCCACTTGCTCACCCTCCACCTCCCGCCTCGGTGGGATAGAGGAGAGAATCGGGACAAAAAGTTGAGATAAAGGCAGTTTAATAGGACAGCAGAGGAAGAGAAAATAATAATAATGATAAAAGAATATACAAAACAAGTGATGCACAATGCAATTGCTCACCACCCACTGACCAATGCCCAGCCCATCCCCAAGCAGCAATCGCTGCCCCCCAGCCAACTCCCCCCAGTTTCCATACTGAGTGTGACATCAGGTGGTATGGAATAGCCCTTTGGGCAGTTGGGGTCAGCTGTCCTGGCTGTGCCCCCTCCCAGCTTCTTGTGCACCTGGCAGAGCATGGGAAGCTGAAAAGACCTTGGCTAGTGTAAGCACTGCTTAACAACAACTAAAACATGAGTGTGTTATCAACATTATTCTCATGCTAAATCCAAAACACAGCACTATGCCAGCTACTAGGAAGAAAATTAACTTTATAACAGCTGGAACCAGGGCAACCAGTTTCAGATTTTCCTAGCTAAAACCGAGAAATAGGAAAGCATCAACATTAATACAAAATTCCTTACTACAATAACAGTCATAAACTCTGCCACTTAAAAATTTCAAGTATTAGTCTTTCTGTAATTTTAAAAATTTACAACACTGTGATTTACATCCTAATATATTTTTAACATTGAAGGAAAAGCTCTCAGATCAAAAAAATATGAGTTGTTGATGATTAATCTTAAATGAAAAGGTTTTTAATCCTCAGATTCTGTTAATAGATCAGCAAATAAATTACCTGCATATGAAATACTCCAGTGACAACTCTTACTGTAATACTTATATGAATTTAAGAAAATAGAGATTTGACTTTCAGATTTCACAATGTTCTTTTAAGATTTAAAAACATGTTTTCTTGTCAAAGTTACAGGTTGAAATTTCTTAACTGGATATATTTACCTTGAAGACTTCTAGTACGTTCATTGTTCCTGAAGGAAAACTCTGACTGGAACTTGGGAAGTCCAATGTTGTTCTTCCTGGTACTTCTACCAACATTGAGCCTCACTAACTTTGTATATTCTGAGAATTTCAGAGTCCTGACTAAAAGTCTGACTTGAAGACCTCTGAAAGTCCTCATAAGGGAAGGATATTTATTGATTCAATCAAAGGGTATCAAGTGCTCAGAAATAAAGCACACTTTTTGTGTACATCTCACAAACATAATGTGACTTCTTTTGAATGTTTGTAAGGGAAAATACTATTTAAATGTAAAGTTATAACGAAGAACTAAAGTTATAATGAAAAACTAAAATGACATAATACTGTGCTGAATAAAGATTCATGAGACACGCATCTCACTTTCTTATAGTTTACCAAGACTATTAGTTTTATTTAAGACTCAACTTGTTTAACTCAATTCCATTCTAATTGGAATTCTAAATTTTATTTTTTTACTCATGTTAAACAAAAAAATATGCAGAGTAGCCTCATGCATTGTTATCAAGTAAGGATCTTCCCTTTAAATATATAGAATTTGGCTAATTCTCCAGTTGTTTAAAATTACACTGTAGTTATAACAGAGATGATAGTGAAACACAGCTGATAAACGTTACTGGTATTGTGACTGCTGCCCATACAGAGGCTTGAAGCCAAATGGACGAGGCATCAGCACCAGTGCCAAGAATTAGTGTACGGTAGAGATGAAGATATGACTCATGGATACTTTCTTAAGGGAAGAATAATTAGGAAATTGAACGTCACAGCTCTTGCTGCTGTAGCAACGCCCAGTGGGTTGCCTCAGGAAATGTCAGTGGGGTAGATCCTTGCCTGAGATACTGTGAGTGGGAAGAAGCTCAGGCTTCTTTCTTGGGGCAAGAAAGAAATCGGGAAGTATTGGCTTAAAGGCGTGTTTTGACTTCCCTTCCAGCATCAGAGAGGCCTTGTATAGGTGCTCCGCTAAGTGACTCAGAAGACCGGGACAGCTACTTTCTTTACAGCTTTTGTGTACTGTGTGTCAGGTTGACAAATATAAATTGAGATGAGTTGGACCTCTACCATTGCTAAACTGTCATTAATTCAGAGAACTGTTTTCAACAGAGAGGAAGAATGAAAGACAGAGAGATATACACAGAGATATGAAATAGAGGAGTATTTACATCAGAGACAACTCTATCACAAATGATTATTCAGATTTACCCAAATGGACACAGATAATCCCTCTGTACATGGATAATCCCTCTGAAAATCCTTCAGGACATGGTTTAGTAGGCATGGTGGTGTTGGGTTGATGGTTGGACTAGATGATCTCAGAGGTCTTTTCCAACCTTAACAATTCTATGATTTTGTGATTCTGTACCATTTGTCTCCATCATATGCGGAGCATTTATTTACTCATTCTAATGAAACTTTTTTTAGAAACTCATTCAATTTTAGTCAGAGAAATGTAAGAAATAACTGTAATAGATTTTCTGAGGAAAGGCTTTTACTGTAAAACATTTTTAGATTGTTCATGTCAGACAGTATTCTTATCATGGGAAGTGGTCAAACAGCATAAGGAAATTGACATATACAACAATGGAGAAGTCTTCCTTTTCTGTAATGGTGACACCAGCTGTTCTGATTAGCTGAAGAAAGAAACACCGGAGTTGCTTATTTTGGAGCAGTATCTTTACTAAGTTATATTGGAACAGATGTCCGTGGTTCCAGTGAGATTAATGCCAAAATCTGGCTCATTTTTTTTAACCCTTTAGGTATAGGTTTATTATATGCATGTAAATTACTTCAACTTGGCGTGGAAATGAATAACTCAAGTTGGTTATAATGAGATCTATATTATTAACTAAAATATGCATTATTCTTTTTTGTTGGACTAAGCACAGCCGAGTAAATTTTAATTGTGACGCTTAGGGATTTTCATTAGCAGTGAAACCTCTTGTGCACTGAAATGAGAGTATTCCCTAGAGAATGCAGAAGCAAGCAAGAGAGAATGTGTAATGAACTGAGCTCAACAAAATGAAGGTCAGAACCAACATTCATGCAGAAAAGAGGTCACCTTAGGAAGCTGCATTATTAAATATGACCTGGAATATATACACCCTGACAAGCAGCAGGAGGAAATCGTCCGGATATAATCAAATGATAGAACAGAGGTGGATTGGCAGCAGATTTGCAAGCCAAAATACATCTTAAGGAACAGGAGTTTACTGATTTGCAAAACAAAATATGACTTTATTGGTCAGATTCTTTGCTCATATGACTACCAAGTACCAATGCATACTGGTTTGAAACTGACACAAAGAATTTTTAAGAAATGCAGATGTGTAAATTATTTTGTCTCACCAATCAAATAGAACTCAGCAGAGCTATTGCTATGGAATTTACAGAAGAGATAATTACAGCTTTATGTTACAACAGAGCAAGAAACAGAAACAGATGTAAAGTTTAAGTGACATTCAGCTTGGGAATGAACTAAAAAAAACAACAGGGGAGAAAAACCACCCCAGACAAACATCATCACGTGGACAAACACGTACAGAAACAAACTGGATGATGAAGACCAATCAGCACCACATGAGTTACCCACGGGAGAGACAAAATACAGTAAGTAAGCTCTGAACAGCATGGGTGCTGACAGCAGTGAACAGAAGAAAGTGGGCAAATTGCCAGAGAGAAATGACTGACAGGCCCTGTGTTTACCATCTAGCAACAACATGTCTTATACAGTTCAGCTACAAGTCCAGCATGATGATAGAAGTTTAATAGCTGCCTGAGCTCTTCTGAAGCAGCAAAGAGGCCACACTGAGTTCTCACGGGTATTTGGTGTTTGACAGCACAGTTATTCTGTTTCTGAATGGCTGGGNCCCAAGTAACAAGCAATAGAACAAGAGGAAATATCCTCAAGTTGCACCAGGGGAGGTTTCGATTAGGTATTAGGAAAAATTTCTTCACCGAAAAGGTTGTCAAGCATTGGAACAGTCTGCCCAAGGAAGTGGTTGAGTCCCCATCCCTGGAGGTATTTAAAAGACTTGTAGATGTGGCACTTAGGGACATGGTTTAGTGGTGGACTTGGCACTGTTAAGTTTATGGTTGGACTCAGTGATCTTAAGGGTCTTTTCCAACATAAACAATTCTATGATCCTGTGATTCTATGATTCTAAACTGAGATGTCCACAACAAAAAGATCTATCTTAGAATACTTTACTAGAACTCACCTAAAAGAATGGCCATTGATGACTCTGAATTTTGCTTTTTTTAACTAATATTTCCTCTTAAACAGCTTTTTCTTCACAGTTGCATGTCCCAGAGGGATTTTAACTTCCATGGTCTCTGGACTGAGTAGTCTGATGAAAAGAACTGTGGCCTTTCAATCAGATTTTCGTAGTGTTATCCTCCCTTTTTATTCTCAAAGCAATTTACATAATATAGCACTTGCACCTCCTGATCAGAGAGATTTATTACAATTGTCAGTCACAGTAAAGTTTATAGTTATTAGTTTACAGTATTGCAAGAAACACAAAGGTTAAGCTTACAAATTTAATTATGGTGTCACTGTTGTATTTTCTGTGTTTTTTTTCAAAGTATACAGATACAAAAAAGCAGAAACAAGTGTTGAAAGTAGAGATGTGATTTGGGAATTCACGTAAATGGAAAAGCTTGATTATACTCAGCTTTGCCTGCATTCATCCACATATGCATCAAAAGTAACTTGACTAACACCAACAGAGTTGGTCTGCCTTTAGGGTGGAGAAACCAAATAGAACATGGTTCACTACTCACTCAGCATCTATGACTGGTGGGGAGATGTCACACCTAACAATTATAACACATGGCCTTGGACTGGCATGCAACCAAAACCCTTCACAAAATGAAAATGCTGCGATAACAAATAGTTCTTCCAATATGACAAGCGTTACTGAAGTGAAGCAGACTTCACTGCTATGTTAATAGACAGATGAGTGTGTTTTGCTTATTTCAAACTATTTAGAAAACCAAGAATTTGAGTCTTTACTACCATGTCTACAAGTTTCCCCCAAAAGTACATGATCTTTTCACATAACCCTGAACTTATTATCTATGTACACTAAGCAGATGTGCTCTGCCCCTCCTTTCAGCTGACCAGAAGCAAGTAGCAAGTCTCTGAACTTCAGTTAATGTCTCCTGCTTCCCAGCTGAGCTTATTAGCTTGGGCTGAGTGCCTCATTAACCCTGACGATATGGCTTCTGTTTGGTTCAGAGGTCACACAGCATCTTAGAGGTGCCTGCCAAAGACTGGTGAAACTGCTCTACATTGTATTTAAAACCAAACCAATGAGAGATTTCTAACACGATTGTAGGTGCTGGATGTATATAGGATGTATATACCTTTAAACTCTTTCAATACAGCCAGATCCTACATTTTAAAAGGTGTTCAATAATCCTATAACAATGTTTAAAAACAAATCTGTTGAAACGCATGAGCTAATATATTTTTAAACACCAGCTGTTTGCTAAGTGTACTCGTACCCTAACTAAAATGTTTTTGGGGTGTGCATGCTACTCGGAAAAGTGGGAAAAAAGAACTGGTTGGTATAGAAACTGAATTTCTAATGACAAATTAATGCAAAATTTATGGAATTATGAACTGAATAGAGAGGAAAGGGAAGAAGTGGAAACCTTTGTGAATAGACCTGGGGAGAAGATAGTGACAAATGTACCAGAGGAAGAGCTAAACAGTCTTTTACTTTCACTGATTGTTACAGAGGGACAGTAGAGTAGGATAGGAGTTTATTACCTGCTGTAAAACGCACTTAGATGAGATAAAAAGAATGGTTTGTCAACCTTTTAACAAGGTAGTAGTTGTTAATCTCATGCATGTAACCTAGCATCTTGCTTCAAAAATCAGGCTTGTGTTGAGTCAAATGAACAGAGATCATGACATGATGGTAGCTGTAAGATGTTCAAGATTCTGCATAAGCCAGATGTAAAGCACTGGCAGGGGAAAAAATAAAAATCTTAGCTAAGTATGATTTGATGGAAGATATAATTGTGTAAAGAAGCTCTGGAAAGGACTGGAAAACTTTTATTATGTGAGCTCAATGAAATATTTAATCCATAAATTTGTTCCCATTTCTCGTATTTCCCTCTCTTTTTGTATCTCTAGCATTTCTATTTCTTTGTGAAACAGGTCTAATAAATTTAAAAAATATAATATTTGTATAGTTCTGCAAAGTTTATGGCACTTTACAGATTTATCAACAAGCACTGTCCATGTCTTCCTTTCAGAGGAGAAAATTTTAACTGGTCACTAGCAGGAAATGTCTGCTTCTAAAATTCAGAATCTTACAGGAGACCTGGAAGCAAGATGGTGTGGAGAAAAGTCCAAATCTTCCCTATTTATGAGTGCCTGCTCAGATTTAGTGTGGACTGCTATTAATGGAGGGAACATTTCTTTCAGAAAGGCACAATGAGAAAATATTAGTCTTCAGAAAGGAGCAACAAGGTTTGCAAACTCAGTATGGTTTGAGATCTCAGCAAAACCTGAGTGGTTCATTTCTCCAGAGCAGTCAGAATCAGTTTTTTGCAGCTTCTTTGTCTCCTACAGCTGACAGTTAATGACCACAGTGGGTATTGAAAGCCATCAACCACTAATAGCCTTCAGTGTTAAACAGAAGCAGGGTGGTCTCTCTCTTCTCCTTCACATAACAAGAAAAATGGGTAATTTTCCACTGCAGGAATTAACAGCAATTGACACTATCATTCTGATAGTGCCATACATACTCAATGATAATTTATAGGTGCAAAAGCAGGGAAGTTTCTCGATGTAGATTAATATGTAGGCTTTGAAAAATATAATTTTGTTACTAAAAGAAATGTCTTCAGTCCAGTATAAAGTTCCAACACCTTTCCCTTTTGCATGTTAAAAATCAAGAACGGAACTCTGTCAACAAGACTGTTCAAGTAAAGGAAACACATAATTAGATCTTAATTTTAGAGGAAGGAACTGATAATTGTGTGATTACTCTTCAGCTGTGGGAACATCTTGTTCCAGTAAAGGTCCTATTGAATTATATAAGGCCACTTGTGGAGAAAAATAATATTCAATACAAATATTAACATTTGCACCTGATCTAAGTATCAACACCATCACATTTTTCTGTTAAATGCTGTCAAGTCAATGCTAGGAATACTGCCAACATAAAAATTATATGCACTTGAAAAGCAAATTCTTTTATGCATAGTTATTTTATGTATTAAAACCTGAAGTTGTTGTAATTTAAAAATCGAATTCTATTGTCATTTTCTGTTTTCTAGGTATTTCCTCATTTAAGTTACTTTTGTCTTCCACTTCTCATTTGGCAATGGGAAGAAAACTCAGTTGCTTTCAAAATATATGTAGCTGCTTATGTATTTGGATCTCTGGGTATCAGCCACCATGAAATACTGCAAAGTCCAGGTTACAAAGAGCAATATAGTGTGTTAAATTCCAAAACATTAACTCCTTTCTTTAGAATTGTAAAAGACCACAAAACCAGCTGAATTGATTTTATGGTTCATGACTACATGATTTTTACAAAATCTGTATCTACAGAGTAAAACAAAATTATTGTTTCCACCTTTTAAATTGAAAAACATTTCTAGGTCCATTTGAGCAGATTTTAAATAATACATATGAAAAGGTAATAGATTATAAAAACACCTAGAAGACTGAAATATGTCATGCAGCCTGGGACAAGCCCAGAATGAATAAACAGAAACATCTCTATCAATATGTCGTACATACATTTTCCAAATAACCAGTAGAAATTAAATCCCTGGCTTTATTTACCCCTGTTTCACCTGGTGAAAATTGTCTAGTGAATAAATTTGAAGATGGAAACATTATAGTCATTCAAAGTGATTATGAAAAAAAAATATATAAAAGAACGTGGAATTTCAACACTCAGAGCAATGAAACTATGAAACTACACTAAAAATAGTAGAGCTGTGCTGATTTATGTTATTCATGGTATGGCCTTAATGTCCCCTATGTGATAGTTGCGTGCATGCAACTGTTCAAGTATTTATTTGTGTTCTATTTGTCTTCTCTTCAAGGAAAAGTTCAACAATTACAATTCTTATTTGAAGGCAGTTTCAAGAGAAAGACAACAAATTTGCTATCCCTAGTTTTAAAAATGTAATTTAGTCACCTTCCCTCACCTGCCTACAAAAAAGCATCCCTCCATCCACACTTTTGCATTGACTGAATCACCTGAAACAGCCTACTGATCAGATTAGACACAAGTTAATTTCTAACTAAATTGCCTCATGACATATCACAAGCCATCGCATGTCTCACAGAGCAGTACCTCCATTATGTGCAATGACATTACTAGGCGATATGTCATGTTCAGAAAGTGCCATCTCTTTAATTGCCTGTCACTACAAAATGCTCCTGTTTTAAATAACAAAACCCAGCAACTTTATTTTCATGAGTGAGTTTATACAGTTCCATGTTGAATCTTAGAGGAAAGGAAGGAGAAAAGGTCAGTGGCTAGAAAGTAAAGCTGCCAAACAGAGCAGAAATGGTCACACCTACCATAATCAGCTGGCTTCCAGCAACATTATCATCCTTGGAAGCTCCTTCAGAAGTGCAGTTAACAAATCTGGGCTTTCAGTAAAGCTGATGGTAAGAAAGATTTGTTTGTGAAGGACTTTGATGCTTTTCTACACATCTGAGATGACTGCACCTCTGTAACTCTCAGTGAGAATGAGATGATCCAAGCAGAGCAATGGTCTTCTGAATTAAATTGCAGAGGATTTTGGAGCAGGGTTAAACCCAGGTGGTTCTGTAACCTCTGGGATCCCTCAAGCGGTGTCTAGAGGAAGAGACTATTGGTGAGGTTATGCTTGATTCCTACCTGTTTGAGCAAACACATGTCAGTGTGTCTCTCTGGCTTCTGTGCTACTGAATACATGCACCGTCCCTTTCTCATAGCTGTGGGCTCTCAGTCAGGCTGCTGGGAAAACTGAGCACAGCTGGGTCTGTCTTATACACATGGATGTTTGGACATGGTTTGCCATGTTTTCATTTGTGGAAACAGACAAGTAGTTGGCCTGAAACATGATTAGTTTAATCCTAAAATGGATGGTAAATTTAAACTAAAGTTAAAAATTAGATTCAGAGCATTTATTGGTAAAATTTGCTAACACACCACCGCCACCCCTAATTACAGACTACAGTGGTTAAGGATATTTTCATGGACAGTCACAGACTCCAGCCTACCTGATACATTGTGTCACAGTCTCATCTTTAATTTCATTTTGTATATAAATCATGAGAAATAAGGCTGTCTCCCCTTTCTCAAACCTGAAATTTCCATCTTATCCAAACGTCTCCCATGGAGAAAAAGAGGTGAACACAGCTATCTGTGCAAAGATCAAAAGGCAGAGAAATAGCTGTGTTCCTTCCTACAGAGCTGTTTTACAGGATCAACAGGAGAAAAAGACACTGGTATTACAATATATTTGCATTAGACAACTTTTGTTTTAACCACCAAATTTACAAACAGCAATAAAAATCATCTCCCATCTACAAGAAAAGAAACTGGGCATTTACATACTGCTACAACTGTATAGTCTTCATACAGCATTTCAGCTTTGAAGACTACAGTTCAAATTTGACATGTTACTGTCTAAAAGAATTTGATACCATCAGCCTTATCTCTAAGGCCTGTTTATTTCATATGTTGAAAGCATCAAACAGCTTGCCACAATTGGCAAATGTAGCTAAAAAAAAAGAGGACAAAGCATTACGTTATAGTGGCATTAAAAACATCCAAGTACAAAATCTTCTATGAAAGGGGTTGGCAGGGGAAGTGCAAAGGGTGGGCTCTTTGAAAAACAACAGCTGTACAGCCAATATGTCTTAGTCTTGTCTGTAGCCTCTCTGAAACTTTAGCCAAAATGTACTCAAAGTTAACTGTGAAACTAGTACTTCCCCTTTTCCTTTTCATTTAATATTTTTGGCCTAATTCTATCTTTCTAGTGTTTTTCAAGCCTGCCTATTTTAATTCATCACTAGTACACCTCCTATGAACATACCAAAAACTGGGCATACCAAAACCAAATCCAAAGGCATTGGCCCCATTCTGGAAGTTTCTTACAATCTAGAAAATTTTTACCTGAAGAAAGCAGGAATTATAAGATCCTACATTGGACCCATGTTCCACAGAACACATATAAGAAAAAAAACCAATCTCTTTTCTTCACCCTGGAGAATGAGATAGATTTTTTCTAAGAGTTTCAGCCTCACTCAGCTTGCTATTCCAGTCAGTCTTGTTGACTTTGATAATATGAAGTTAAGTTAAACAAGAGTTCTGGAAAATCCCAGCTCACGTGTCATTTAAACAGGAAGAATCTCTTGCATATATATAAACTGAGGTCTCTGACTGAAAACTAAACAAGCCTTTTTTGTTGTTTTGTTTCTATTTTACAAGACTTAGGATTTTTGGATGGCCATTTAGCTGGTACTGATATCTGTCATGAACAGACTGACTCATTGGGGATTTAACATAAGCCAGGTTCATTTTATATCAATACTCAGCTTTGGTACTTCTGATAAGCTTCCATGACAATGGAACAATTACAAGACTTGAAAATAAATAATTCTTTAGCCAATTAGACATTATTTTAAAAAGGATTCATGGCAATTCAAAGATTGAAAGTAATTTGGCTTTTTCTCTCCTTCACTAATTATTCTGACATATTCCTTGCAGTTGAGCCAAAACATTTCATAGGTCAAAGAGACTAGATGAGATTTCTTGGCTCATCAGATCCAGGTCCTTTTCTTTTGGAGGTAACCGTTTAACAAAACCCTACTCACACATTTTTCACAAGCAACCACAGATGGAAAAGATGTCAGGATATCTGATTTCACAATAGATGAAGGGGAAGGTGGAAAAGAAACAACCAGTTATCAAAAAGAATTTGGGGACTTTTTATAAACTTTTATATAATTGTAAACATAAGTAACAGCTAAAGGAAGGCTGTAATTAGATTAGGGTATTTTTAAAGAGTGATCCAGGCTTTGTATGAAAAGCTGTATGGTGGGACTTTTTTCCTACCGATATAACTTGATACTTTGCCCTAGCAGCTGAGGATTTATACATCTTTTTTTTGATTGTGTACTTTTTTCAGCAGAGGCAGACATGAATATTTAACTCTGAGGCTCTCTAATTTTATTAGCTGGGAAACGGCACGTTGACCTCTACCAAGATCTAGATACTCGGGAAATATCACATAGTACTTATTATTCTATTCCTAAATGGAAAGACTAAAATCTCTGCTTTTTCAACATCTAAGAAAGCCTGTCCAGTTACTGCATTCTCATCTTCCATGCAATTAAATTAGATCATGAAATATGTTCCAGGTAGTGCAAGGCTGGCATTTCCTACCAAAAACTCTGCATTAGACTTTCAAGAGGTACAAAGGGCTACAAAGGAAAATGATAAGTCAACATATGATAAACATTTGCATACTAGTTTTAAAAGTTTTATTTTAAAACTTCTATTTCTGTACTAAACCTGACTATAATATCATGACAATCTTGCAATATTTTAAGCTTAATATTCCCTTTAATGTAATTTCATTTTCTTTTATAGATTATAAAATGGACAGTAATACCTACTACTTAGATCTGGAGAGCCAGAATAAAAAGTCTTAGCTTCTGTTTCTGGGTTTATCCCTGATTTCCTGATTTAAGACAGACAAATCATTTCAGTTTATAGAGCTGCTTGAAAATATATAGATATATAAATTCAATTTCAAAAAGTTTGGGAGTCTTGTTTCACATTAATCTCAAACCATTGTACTAGGGAGTTGACAAAATCATTGTATTTGGGGGTATTGATAATGGCTCAATAAGGGAATGTAACCCTTTTCATTTCTGTAACACTGGCAAATAGATATTTCTGTTATATGCAGTGGTAAAGGTAAAGTTTTGGTGAACACATTTCAGTTCTCCTCAGGAGTTCCAAACTGTTCCCTTTGACTGCCTGCTAGACATTATTCATCGCATGCGAGTTGTGATCTAAGCCAACTTCTCTTTTTTTCTGCTGTCTAAACAGGTGCCTGAAACATTCTAAGCAGAAAAATACAGAACAGTAAATAACAGTGAACAATAGATATGGGTGTTAGAGCGTGACTGCTTTTGTTCAAATTCAAATTCAGGTATTCATATGGCACTCAGATATTGTCCAAAAATAGCATATCGCGTGAGCATTCATGTTTGGCAAGCAAGGTATTTCCTGAGGGTTGAATGCAACAAATTTTAGGGGATTAACACCAATGTTGTTAACATTGTTTATTAGTATTTATCTGGCTTCAGGTGCTTGGAGAATCTGGTATGAAAGGCTATAAATATACACGAAGAGTGCAATGCTGTTTTTCCTGGATATCTAAACCTTTTCTTCAGATAAAAAAGGCAATCACATAAAAGTCAATCACAAAAATACTCAGTGAGGTTCTTTCTGGGTTTTTAACATTTTTTACAAGTTAATATTCCTTTTTAATTTACACATATCACAAAATACACATGCTTAATCACTCCCTACATGCTCTGTAAATCAAAGCATTACAATAACTTCCTGTCATTGGGGTAGGGAGCAGATAGAATTTCATAAGCATACACTGTAAAACCCATTCCCAGAATACAGATCCATGAAAGCATGCTTCTCTACCCATTTTCTTCCGTTTTAACTGAATTTTAATCAATAACAGGGATCTTACAGATACTGTGCTAGAGCCCCAAGCCAAAGTCAAGAAATATTGTCAGCAGTAATACCCAGATTCTGATTTTATGCTACTCTCCTTTCCCTGTCATTCTAATGATTATTTCATGCATCTATTTTGGTAACAGGGGGAAAAAAAAGTTAATAATTCACTGGTATTATCAGAATTGCTTCTCCAAATTTAGGCACATCTAGATGATAGAGCACCATGCAGACAAGCTGAGCTAGCACCAAATCAGAACTTGAAACTGTTTTTTCTTCACATGTCTAATGTGGTAGCATAATTTCTGGTTTCAGCCTGAGCTCATTTTAAGTCTGTTTGAGCATCTTTTCTCCTGTGATGTATAAGTCTAAGTACTAACAACACAGCTAAGCGTTTATTAGGATTTACAAACCTGGCCTCTGGTTAGACATCCAGCTTCCATGACCTTCACTCACCTTCTCAGATAACATTGTAAATCCAGCTGTCATTGCCTACAAATGTGTAACTCATTCAATTGCATGTGATCCTAAGTCAATCTGATAGAAAATGTTTTGACAGAGCAGTTTTGCATTCATATCCTCTAACCTGCCAGAAAGAGTAAATTTCTGCCACAACAGATCAGTAGACTCAAAATGCATCATTCATGTGCTGGTTTAACTTCCTGTAATAAAGATTATAACATACACTTTATAACTAGTTAAGAATAAAATATTTTGTAACATTTCTTTTTGCCATTTACTTGTTTATGGGGGTTTTTTTTGGTGAGGTTTCTACTTTTCCAATTTAAGACTTAACAAAAACTTGTTAGAAGAGAGCAGAAGAAAGCCAGCTCTCTGGTCTCTTGCAGGGACCAGTGAGATGTGCTTCAGAGGCGACAAATGACCACAGAAGTGCAAGGAACCTTTCTCTGGGACATTCCCTCCACCTCCTGCAACTGGTGGTTGTATGTTTCCAGACTTCCAGACAGTGAGTTGGAGAACCAGTACTTTATACACTTTAGTCATTTATCATTTAAATGCTTCTGGAAATCTCTCCTCTTATGACTCAAGTTTTGAAAATATCTCAAGAATAAAACTATAATCACAGAATCGGAGAATCACAGAATGGTAGGGATTGGAAGGGACCTCTGGAGATCATCTAGCCCAACCCACCTGCTAAAGTAGGTTCACCGAGAGCAGGCTGCACAGGATATTGTCCAGGAGGGTTTTGAGTATCTCCAGAGAAGGAGGCTCCACAACCCCTCTGGGCAGCCTGCTCCACTGCTCTGTCACCCTCAAAGTAAAGAAGTTCTTCCTCATGTTCAGCTGGAACTTCTTATACTTCAGTTTATGCCTGTTGCCCCTTGTCCTGTTGCTGGGCACCACTGAGAAGAGTTTGGCCCCATCCTCTTGACACACACCCTTAAGATATTTATAAACATTTATAAGAGCCCCTCTCAGTCTTCTCTTCTTCAGGATAAACAAGCCCAGCTCCCTCAGCCTTTCCTCGTAGGAGAGATGCTCCAGTCCTGTAATCATCTTTGTAGCCCTCCTCTGGACTCCTGATGACCTTGAGGCCTTCAATTAGTCCACAAATAATTTATTTCCCATTAAAATTTATATACTTTCTTGAACTGACATCTTTATGTAGAACTGGGGAAAGTGGCTAGTAATGCTGATTTTTTTTTAGAAGGTGCCTCCTATGAAGCAGTTTATTTTACATAGTCACACCATTTCACATAGATAATTCAATAGCACTGAAGCCAGGCAAATAAATTCATCTATTTTGTTGTTATAAATGATTGTGCAGTAGATTTTGATAAATCATTCCTTTTACTATAGCATGAAATTACTGAACACTGAAAATGTTCAAGTTACTAAATAACACACTCAAATATATCTTTTATGTTAATGCTGATGTGATTTTTTTACTGACTTTGACCCCAGAATAATTATCTTTTTTTTTCATGTTCCTACAAGGTGTCTGTGAAGAATGATTTATTGTTAAAGCAATCCATTTAAATGTAGGTTTATGACAGTATGCATGATTTCTTTTCTGCAACTGACCAAAAATATCATAAGAATTTAAGATACAGATTAAATATTAATTAAATAAATTAATTAAATAGCTTCAAACAATTCACAGCTAATCAAATACAAATTAAGTAATTGAGTGCCATTTTAAAAATAGAAGAATTATTGCTGAATATTTGTGTCTTTCTATACTGGTGATAACTATGAAATTCATTTTATTTTAAGGAGCTGTAAAGGGATTCCTGTGATAATGAGCTTGCATTCATGAATTCCATTATTTCCATTGGTAAATTAAATTTCCAAAGAGCTCTATTGCCTCAATATAAAAAACGCTACAGCAGAAGAAAGCTGGGGAAGGCAGGGAAACCCCTAACAGTGTGGGGGGGTTGGTCAATACTGCTCTAAAAAAGATCATGAACATAAGATATGTTTTTTAAAACATCAAAGCAATTAAGAAGGAAAAAATGAAAATGAATGGAAGTTGAAAGTCATCCCACTACTGCTGAAAATCTTATCCATGTTCTTCTGAGGGCATTACAAAGGTAAGTGACATAAGAGAAAGATTTTGAAGGACACAGAAGGACAAATAAGTGCCCAGCTCCCATTAATAGTATTTGACTGTTTCAAATAAACCCACTAGAAAAAATATAGAGTCTTAATTTATGGTGAAATGGGAAACAAACTGTTTTTATCATAGCATTATGAATTGCAGTGCTAAACCAAGGAGGGGAACAATTTAGATAACCCTATCACTCAGACAGCAGTAAAAAAAAAACAGGGTTTTTTGCATTGAACAAGTGATTGATGGTAATGAGAAAGGTATCAAAATGACAGTACAGAGACATTCATGGAGATAAACCTACCCATAAGGAAGGCACCCACAACATCATGATGATGATTTTTCAGCAAGTTCATGACATACAACTATTTGACATCCTTCATAAAGAAATTCCCTAGAGCAGCACTGAGCACTTAGCAGCACTGAGTACTTTGTCTTAATCCAACAAAGTACGGAAAATACATGGAACAATGATTTTAAGCACATTCTTAAAGATGAGAAGGTACTGTTTGATTTGCTAGACAGTGGGCAATTGTGCCTGGGCAGATTCTACTAAAGATGAACTTCAAATATTAATATAATTTCTATCTAACTTTTCTGCCTGGCAGCAAAGTGCCTGGAATATATAAGGGCATAACCAAAGTATCACAGCCATTTCTAAGAACTTTTAATTCAAGCTCAAAATATTGGTTTGCTCTAGTTTATCTAAACGGTAACAACAGAATTTAAAATAAAGGATCTTAATCCCTTCCCCCCTCCCACCACAAATCTTAGGAAAGGCTGCATTCCTGGAATTATGAAGAGTTGAATACATGTTAAAGAAACATGAAATTCTTTTGAGCTCTCCAGAATACAGAAAAGGAATTATACTGCAGTTTCATGCAAGCATCTTGTTAACAGGAATATGCTCTTATTGTAGAAAGGCATAGGGCATATGCCAGAGTGGCCCAGCTTGGTGATTCCATTACAAAGTTGCAGACCACTGGTTGCATAGGAGGATGGAGACAATCCTGGTTTGAAGTACAGCTCTGTATCTATGGCAATCAGATTACATATAGCTCTAAAATGNCCAGGAAGAAAACGAACTCTGAATTAAGCTGAAACCAGGACAAATGCAAAGCCTGGGAGAGTTCACTGAGCTCTGCAATTCCAATGGAAAAAAAAAAAAAAAAAAAGAACAAAAAACGGGCAACAAAAATATGGATAAAAATGCAAAATATCTTCTTATTTCACTACTTTTTAAGTTCAGAGATGCAGCAAAACCTGTTTGCAACTAACTGTAGTTCTAAGGTGATTTAATATCCTCAGATGAAAGTAGCCATATAAAAAGTAAGTGACAATAGATTGGTATTTGTTATTTCCTGGCATACACACAACTTGTTCTCATTTATGTGGCAACAAACTCAAGAATTCTCAGCAGGGTTTATAGATGGGGAAGAAAGGAATCATTTCCTAAGTGCCATATATACAGGGAAGGATGTGTTAAACTAAAAGGATTGCAGCAGTTAAGATAGGGAGAGCATAGAAGTGTTTGAACAGCAGTGAGTAACTCTTCATGGGAAAATACTGCATTGCATTTTCTCTGTGCATCAGAGCTGGCTCAAGTCTCCTCAGTAAGATAGACAAAAACTCAAGTTAGATGCTTCAGGTCTGAAGGACCAGTCATTCCAGCCACAGGAGGGGAAAGGAAAGGAAAAAATATGGGGAGATGCAGTAGCTGGAGCTACCTCTGAGGGCCTCAGGTTGCTGTCCCCGTTTTCTTGCTGTGAGTGAGGGTCGGTGGAGGGGGGGCTACCCCTGCTAGAGGCAGACACCTTTACAGAGGCAGCCATCACGTCCTACAGTCCACTGGGACCTCAGCAGCTGGCACCCATGCTGCCAGCTTGTTTGACTCAGACACAGCTCCCTGTAGCTTGTTCTGGATGGCTGACCGTTTCGCTTGTGCTTAAAGCCTGCCTTGCTGCATCTTGTTGCACTTAACTAAATTTCAAAAAGCTTAAAACTTTCCAGCACTGTCCTACTGCCACTGAAGTCAATGTTAACATTTCTGCTGCCTTAATGGTGCAGGATAATGTGGTGGAGAATAAGGAAGGGCATATTTACTCCCATGACACTGAGTGGATATTTTATCATTTGGATGAGGTTGGGCAATCTTTTATCACCACGTATTCAAATGAAATAACAGGCAGTGCATTCAGTGTAGTAGACTGGGCAACAGAAGTTAACAGCAAGGCAGTTAGAACACTAGTGGCCTGACAGTGCTGTTCTTCTCCCTCACCAGTGAAAATCAGAGTTGAATGGGCACTATAAAACCATAGAGCAAATGAGCCCACGGCTATTCCTGGCCAGAATGTTTACTTCCCCTGTTTCTGCCATGTCATTCTAAGGATTTCAATGTGACTATGTGAGCAGATAGTATTGCTTTTTTTATATGGCCATCTGCAATGCTGAACCTTTAGCCTAGATGAGCAGACATCTCATTAATCTTATTTTCCATTAAAGAAAATGAGATCATAAACAAGAAAAGGGGAAGGTATCTGGAGTGCTTTTGAGGATTTATCACAAGCCTCCCTGTGTTGAGAAATGATTTATATTTGAAGTTCTTCAGTGTATACTGTGAAATTGCTATCAGAGGGGTTTTTCCACTTATTTTGGGAGACACGAATATGGAAGACTTTTTCCTCCTTAGCCTCTCCATTTTCTCTTTAATAACTTAGAATTCTGCTGGTTGATTTTAACCAAATTTGGTTAAAGATCATAGAATCATAGA
>VZTL01073911.1:30115-40735 GCA_013400535.1 Scopus umbretta | reverse complement strand
CAACCCAAAGCATGCTATGATTTAATAACGGAAGCGTACAATGGCAAAAAGCAGGCACAAAAGGACATAGCTTCTGATGAAGCTGCTTCTATTAAAATAAGACCCCCAAGAATCAGGTAGTATCTGTGAAAAACCCTGTACAAAATAATGCAGAGCCAGGAAAACATATAAGCTGTTTCAGGGTTTTAGAAGACAAAAGGCAGATCAGAGACTGCGTAAAACTTCTCGACGATTTTGAGCCTCATTTGGAGGAGAACAACATAAATGATGTTTTGTCTTAAATGAGGTACCTTTGGAGGATTTTTGTGTAAGTAGTGCAGCTGTTCAGAGGTGTTGGGGCATCCAAGGGAAGAAGAAACACAGCTTTTACTCCCTCTCCTTTTTTATATCTTTCCTTGTTTGTTGTTCCCTCCCTGTTGATGTAGTAAAGATGTTTCGTATTTATGAGCTCCATTATGGAGCATCAACTGAAAGAAAGCAGCCTATACTGGCTAAAGCATTAGCTTTACTGCCCTTTCCTCTTGGGGAATTGTCTCTGGCTCCTTTAGCAGACACTTCTCATTCCTCACAATTTAAAGGCTGATGCTTTAAAAATTTACAAGTTTGGGTTTGTTTTTTTTCCTCAGGACTCGCAAGCTTTTCTCTCCCATCAGCCTGCTAATTGGCAGCATCAGCCCAACTGGTTGTTGAGGAACAAGGATAAACCACAAAGAAATTGGCTGTTTGGGTTTTTTACCTTCAGCAACAAACTTTTAAACCCCCTCTATCATTCTGCAGATACATAAAACCACTTAGGAGTTAACTCCTCATAGTCTTGTAGCAAAGCGCCTGACTGTCACTGTAGCAATGGATATATGGCCTACGCTCATGGAAATGATGTAAAAGTTTCATGTTCTTTACTGACTATGCAAATAATTGAAAGGATGCTTGCAAAACATAATTCATATAATAGATCTGAAATATTACAGCAGATGTTGCTTCGGAGTTTAGTTTAAAGGCGTACTGGCATAACGCTAGCTGGAATAGGTATACTCATATTAATGAAGGCTAGAGAATGGCTTTTCATGAGTAGATCTGGAAGCGTTAATAGAAAAAATATTCCTTGGATACCCAGATTAATAGAGTTATTTGTATGCTACTGAGTTTGTGATAACTACACAAAGCTTTTTTTATGTCAAGTGAACATTGTACCAGGATATTTTGAGTGCACAGATCTGAGGAACTTCAAGCAGTAGTTCATGACTGAAGTTTTAACAAGTAAGGAAACAAGTGTCTTGCTGCATACAAAGGCCAAGTTTATGATCAATTAAAAATATGATAGTTTGATCAAACCTTTAAGGCTTTCTAGCGCATATTGATTAAGAGAGATGGATGGTACAATTAGGAATGCAATGCAAAATGGAAGTAAAATTGACTCTATCAAATTACTTTGTTATACTTTCTACAAATTATCAAAGTAGCTCAACATTAAGAAATTGAAGCATTTTGTCATTTTGTCCAAAGGCTCTAGAACAAAGGAAAATGAATTAATAACTATTGACTAGAATTGTGCAGTTGGCTGCTCTGCTAATTTTAAAGTTTGATTGATGTAATCTAATGGTTTATATCAATAACTCTGAGAAAACAGCATGGTAAATTTTAATATCCCAGTAATAACTTGGTAGAGAGAAATTGCTTCACTAGATCCTAAATTGTGTTAAAAATATTGTTTGTATTTATGTAGTTATGGAGGGGAGGATGTATATACATATATAGATTTTAATTAGACATTCAACCAAACAAGCAGGTTCTCTGCTCCAAAGTTTGCTCATTTTTTCTTACTACACTGGTTGGCTTAATAAAAGATTGGTTTTCTGTATATCCCTTCTCTCATATCGATCAATCAGGCATTAGCTAGGAGGACTGTAATGTCACTAAATACTTTACAGAATTGTCTTATACAATCAGTGGTATACATTTCTTATAAGAAATAAGGTCTATCAAAATAATAAGAAGGAATTACTTATTTCAACCTGTATTTGGACTTGTATGAAATGTATATTTGTTGTTCATATAGGAAGAATGTTGTGCTTGGAAATGTTAATTATTTAGTGACAGACATCTCTTCTTGCACTTTGGGTTAAGATTTATTGTCAGCTGATACTGATATAAATTAATAATCTGATCTGTTAACCATAAATCAAATTAACAGCTCATTATCTGAGCATTACTACATGGGGTTAAATGTAGCTTTCTTTCAGTCCTTCAGCACTACTAACCTCCAATAAAAAGAGGAAAACCGATAGCCAATGTTGTAGCCTCTGCTGGGAGTGACACTGAGCACACAAACAAGCCTGTTTTGAAAGGACGTTATTTGCAGAACACCTTGGAAAGCTCTACCAAGCAAATAAGATGCTCTGTCTTTCAAGAAGCTCTTTGAGTAGCCTCAAGCTGTGTTAGCCCAGAGTGAAAGGGGACAATGCAGCACAAGTACAAACTCATAGGCTCTTTATGGTATCAGCCACTGCCACTGCACAGCACAGGATTTTATTTTTATTTTCTAGAGAGAACCTGATCTTCACTGTTAGGAGGGTAACTTCAAGGTATTGGTCACTGGGACCAAAGCGTGACCAGATGGATGCTTGCGCTGGAAGGAAGGGCAATTACTAGAAACGCACTGAAGGATCTCCTGGCACAAGAAGGATCACCCGCTTCAGGGTCATAGTGGCCTGGCCAGACTTCTCCTCTTTCCATACAGAAAATGAAAAATCAGCTGATGGTACGGGAGTGTTTTTTCACTTCAACTTTCTCACAGTGTGGTCCCTGTGGAGTTTTTAATTCAGTATAAAAGTAGACAACACAGAAACACACAACACAAGCATCCCTAATAGCAGGAATTTGTGGAGGGTGAGGAGAGACTGACAGGCAGACTGCAGCTCCCTGGTTTCTGAAGTAGTAGCTACTGAGCACGGGAACGGTGGCTTCTCTCCTCCCAGTCACAGGTTGCGGTGATGGTGAACAAATACTTCTCAATCTTCTAGCAAATGGACTGAGCCTGAAGTGTGTTATTCAAGCTTTAATTTGGGGGAGGTCAGATTTCCTCTGGGGACAAGGTACAGATCCAAGCTTCGCCTTGGGAGCAACTTTCCTCGCCTTTTTTCTTCCCCAGAATTACAAAGCGGCTGCCAAAGACAGGGGAAGGGTGAGGAGCTGGAACCAGCTTGCCCAAATGCACCGACGCTGCCTCGTTTCAGCTGATGTTGAAGGTTGGTTTTGAGATGAGGCTAAAGAACTGAACTGGTTTTGTCTTATCTACACTGTTTCGTTTGCCTCCCGCAGCAAAGTTGAAATGTCCGTCGCAGTTTGCATTCAGATACTCTGTCCACAAATTTCGGTAGAAGCAGCAGCAGCCACCATTATAAATAGTCTGGGTTTGGGGGCTGGTTCTGGTTTGGGGATTTTTTTGGAAAACCTCATTTGGCATTCTACAAAAGATCAGAGGAAGAGCAGGTATTTTAATAGAGAACCACAATAAAACGCAAATCTGGTTAATGAGTAGCAATCAGTAAGAAAGCTAATGGGGCTCAATATGATTCTCCTTAGTATCAGTGGAGTCACACACCTCCAGACCAGGTTTTCCATCCATATGACAAAATCAGTCAGGACCCAAGAATCAGGTTATTTTCATTCCAGTTCAAGCAAGCCTGGTAAGCTTCCTCTGGTTTTGTAAAGATATAACACAAATACCTTTTAAATACCTCATTGTTGACTCTCAGGGTTATATTCGTGGAACTAAATCAGCCATTCAGCATCCCAAGCATTAACACTCAGTTAATTTATATTTCTGTGCTTACCAATAGCTACCTCCCTAACATTTATGGGCATCTTTTTCATCACATTCATGTGGCTATACCCAGAGGTGTAAAGGGAAACATGGCTACAGGGAATGCAAACTGTGTTTCCTGGATCCCTGTTCCCCTTCTTATCTTTCCATTTTCTCTTCTGGGTTTTCACCAATTTCTTTTGTTTTCCAGTGAAACTGTCATTAAGCTATGTGTTCTATGAAATCTGTCCTTTTCTGTTTTCTGCTGTTTAATTAACAATCCACCAATTTTGGGTGAGGCTGTGAAACCAGAGATAACACGCATGTATCTAACACACATCCAGGTCCTTCAAGTCTGCTGTAAAATTCTTTTTCTTTACCAAAATCATGGGCACTAGGAAATTGTATAATCCGCAAGAAATCTCAGTAAGCCTGCAAAATAATCTGCTGCCTCACAACTCTCCATCTTGAGCTCCGCTAAGGACTGGTTTCAGTGTCAAAGCATGAGATCAATAATTCTTTCCAAACTTTAAGGTGCGCATTACAGTAAATGTAGGTGTTCTGAATGCTTGATCGTAGTAGCATCTCCTATGCGCTGATTATGTATTAGGTAAGAGATTTCTCTTTTTATCACTATGGAATTTGCTTCTTTTCCTTTCCATTAGATGGTCTAGTGAACTTTTTCTATCAGAAATAGAAAACAGCAATTTCTTATCTGCCTTCTCTGTTCCATGCATAACTTCAGATAATTTATTGTGTTCTTTCTTTTCTAGAGTAAATAGCTCCGCGTTTTCAATATTAGTGTTTGAGCCCTGTATTCATTTTTGTTTCCCTTCTCTAGGGTTACTCCGTGAGGAGTTCGTTTGAAGACGGATTCATCAGCAATATTCTGCAAATACCTACAATATTTCAGGCAAGGTAACATATTGATTATACAGCTGTAGAAAAACTATAGTTGTGTAATATTTAACCATTCTGCACACCAGTATTTGTAAGTTACAAAAACCACCTGTACTCTGAACAGAAGTTTTTAATTGAGCTATTCACAGTGGCATTCTCTTTAAATAATAACTGGGGGGGAAAAAAAAAAAAGTAAAATAAACATTAAAACCTGTAAGCTTTGCAAGTAATTCAGTTCTTCCTTCTGGCTGACTGAGTATTCAGTAATCCCAGCTGAACAGTTTGCTCTATACATCTGTTTGACTGGAAGGCAGAATTGAAGTATTTTTTCCAAAGCACTTCCAGTTTAGCTATGGGCAAACCTCACGAGAACTGCGGCTCTTAAAAGCAACGCTAAATTGTTCCGCTTTGGTGGTTCTAGCTACATGCATGACATGAAAGTTTCTTGCATCTAAAAAGAAATTTGCACAGGTTAAATTTGCCTAAACAATGTATTATTAAGTTTTTTTTAAATCATGTAATAGTTTGAAATACTGCACTTAAGTTTACAGGGGTGATAATTACAATACTAAATACTCTATCAGTGACATCCCACAAAAGTAATTTAACAGTGAATAAGAACCCAACGTTTCTCAAAGGTGAGATTGTATCACATAGATTTTGATTTTCTATATGAGATCTTAAATCCACCCTTCCTCACCTGGTAAAAATCACAATAAGCTAACGTTATTTTTACTACAATCCAGGGCTGTTTATACTTAATAATGCCTATGATATTGTCTGCTGTGTAGCTAAGACTTCAGGAACTAAGTCAGAATAAATTTACTTTCCATCTGCTGTATGCATGAGTGTAGGAGCAGCAGAAGTATATTTAAAGAAAAAGAGAAAAAAAGTTTCCGAGCTTAAATAAACAGACTTTGTTCACTTGACTAACACTCAGTGACGACTTTGAGAAGTGCCTGAGAATCCTCCAAACTGTCTTCTTGTGACTGCTGTAGCAATGAGTCTTTGGGGTCTTGAGTTTAGGGATGAGGGTGGGATATAGATAGTATTGTGGTGACTTGCGATGCACCTCAACACGCCCATGTAAACGTTTCAAACACCATGAAATCCATAGGGGGAAAAAAGTTAATCAAAATCTTACTTCTAGTTTTCTGCTAGGGAGAGCAAAAGAAGCTGTATCAATATCCAAAGAGATGCACACTTTTTTTGACAAAATTCCTTATTCACACCTACAATACCGACAGAGTCAAATGCAGAGAGTTTACAGCATGAAGTACCTCTCTTCTTTCAAAGGATAAAAAAAGATACTACATTTGAAGCATAATGAAGATTCAAAAAAGTCACAGTGCTGGTTGGAGAGAACAAATCTTGTGTGCCACTCCATTCTCTGACAAGAAAATACCCAGAGCCATAAGTAAATACTAATAAAACCTGGCAAAATATCACAAAAGACAAAATATTCCAAAGGCAGTGTTATCCAAATCCTTTGAAACTGATTTAAAAGATCACAAAGGCTGTGTGGATCAAGCCCTAGGAGAAGTCAATTCTTGACTTTAAATTCCAGTGGCCTTTGCCCTTTTGCATCAAGCAGGAGCTTCTTCCAAAAATAATTTCCTGAATGCAAATGACCTGTTATAGCACTTATTACTCGGGGTAAAATGTTTGAAGCAGAAGTGAACCTTAAATTAGTTGAAGAACACACATGAAACTTGCAACTTCTAATAATAGTGAAGCCAGTCTTCCATATGTTGTTATAAATTTCAGTCTGAGATGATTAACGTGGCTCACAGGCTACTCTTGTAAGATGATAGAAGAGATATTTTTTGCTGTCTCTCCTGAGAGGGCTAGTGTTTCAAAATTATTTCCAAACAAGCATCTTCCAGGCGGGACATGTTTCTCATTTTTTTCCTCACCTTAACAAAACGGTGATGAACACTCTTTTAACTGTGTCGCTATACGCACATCCAACAAATATCATGACAGTATGACGTGACAACAGTGTCTGTGTTTTATATCCATGAAATAACACGTTATATTTGCTAATACAAGTCATTAATTTATCGTTGCTCTCAGTATATTTGAAATAGACTGCTTGAATGGTAAGTGTGCAGGGAATCTTGGAAGTAAATTCAACAGATCCATCTTCATTCAAAGTTATTTGTATTTATAATAGGTTTCTATCTAGCATATTTTAAATCAAATCTGTCAGAAGACTGTAGAAAAAAAATAATCTTACAAAACCCTTTCTTAATTAAAATAATTCCAATAGTAAATTGAGTAGCAAGTTGTTTACAGCTGTAAACAAGTTGTAGCGGCCTGGGATCTTTCTTTCAGCATAGAAAAACGCGACCGCTAAAGCTCAAAGAGTCAGTTTGAGCAATGAGGAAAGGTTATTTGGTTTCAAAATCTTAAAACTTGGGTCTCAGCTCTACTGAAATCGGTGATAATTTTGTCAGTCACTTATGCAAATATGAATTAATCTTTTCATTATATGAAATCTTGCTCTAAGGAGTGACTATGACAAACTGGAGGGGCAATTTTCTGGGCCTGTTCTCCAGGTTGTTTGGGTGACCTTGGACATATCAATTTAGTATTTCCCATATGTTACCAATAGCAGTAGGAGGATTAATTGTTAAATAGAGACCTTATTCTTTCTATTGATACAAGCAGCTATCTGCCTGCCTGGTTGCTGGGCTTGCCTGCACCCCACAGAGCAATGCTGTGTTAAGACACCGGAGCTAACTCTAAATAAGTTGACGCATTCCTATGCTCAATGCAACCTAGAGCCATACAGCCCAGTACAATTACATGCGCCCAGCTTGTTCAGAGCCCGTTCAGCATGCTCTGCGCAGCCCTTTACTGCACGCACGCGTTAAGCCTACACATTTTCCAAACTTCCCCACCCATTCCTCCTCATCGTTCCTCATTTCCCCGCTGTTAAAAAGTAAATATAATTTTCTACTTGGAGGATAGCTGTGAGAACAAAATTTATGATGTTCCGAGATACTGCGGTAATGAAACCTCTGTAAGTGTGTAGGCAGCAAGGTAAGGAGATGGCACGTGGTACAGGTTGCAGAAAGTAAGTAGTTATTTAATTACTGATAGTATGTGATGCTGTTCAGAGATGAGAGCGATAAAAATACTAAATATTCTTGTTTGGCTGAAACTATTCATCCTGATTCATCCTCTCTGATTCAGAAGAACTGAGGCTTGAAATGTGTGTCTGTCCGTGTGTACTATTGACGCCTGCTGAAAAGAATTTGTCAGACTGCGTGTGTTTGTGAGCTCTTGGCCTAGCCACTGAACAACTCCTTTAGTTCAGTAAATGCAGGCTTGTTTTGGAGCTAAGTGACACAAGTTCTGCTGTGGAAATTGCATCCAGTTGTTGGCTTCTCATCACAGAGTCAGTTTTTGACTAAATTTTTCCAGCTAGTAAGATGTCGTGCCGCATACAAGTAGCATCTTGAACTTTGAACTATGCGAAATGAACAATGTTTAATTCAGACACCAAGAAGCAGAGCCAGAAGGAGAGTGAAAAGTTACTCAAGTTAGTAGGAGTGAATTTCCAATAGTAAGCTGCTGGATTGTTGGCAGACCACCTGGGACAGGATGGCCTTGCCAGATTTTTGGTGATCCATTTGTCTCTCTGAAATTATATTGCCTTTCCTATGTTACCTACTTGATCAAATCAGAAAACTTAACCATAAAACATTGTGCTGGAACTAAGTGCAAGACAGCTTTTAGGTTTATGAGCTCTTGGATCATCGTAGATTATTTGTGTACAAAACTATAGATATATATCTATATGTACGAAACTATATATCTGTGTATGTTACCTTGTTGAAACTTGGGACTACAGCCCAAACTAACATGACACAGGAAGTCTGATGCTTCTTTAAAAATGTGCTTTACAAGAGCCAAAGGATGAGCCAGGTAGGTTTAATTCTTATATGCTACTTTATGACATTTTTCTCATGGACATTTCTGCTCAGAGATCAAAGGCAGCATCCATTAATACCAACCGAGATGTGCGTTTTTGTAAGCCAAAGCTTACTGGAAAATGGAGGGACACTGGAACCACCACCATCAAACTTTCAGTGGCAAAACCTGTAGCTTTGAGGTTTTTTTTGGCAGGCTCCTATAAACTTGATTTTGCCTGGGTGGTTTCCCTCCCACGCCTGCCCCCGTCTAAACCCTATTTGTAGGCCAATGCTTAGGCATCACCTCTCTGCATTTTAGCAGTGTACTTCTGGATGTTAATTTCTGCTCTAGTGTCTGGCCTTCCCATGGCTCAAGCCCTAGCTTAGCACAGCAGCCCCTGCCAGTCTCAAACTTACAAGTGTATCCATCATCTGTCCAAGGTGAACACAGGATCTCAATTAACACTAACACCAAGCTGGGCGGGAGTGTCGATCTGCTTGAGGGTAGGAAGGATCTGCAGAGGAATCTGGACAGGCTCGGTTGATGGGCCAAGGTCAATTGTATGAGGTTTAACAAGGCCAAGTGCCGGGTCCTGCACTTTGGTCACAACAACCCCATGCAACGCTACAGGCTTGGGGAAAAGGGGCTGGAAAGCTGCTCGACAGAAAAGGACCTGGGGGTGCTGGTTGATGGCCAGCTGAATATGAGCCAGCAGTGTGCCCAGGTGGCTAAGAAGGCCAACAGCATCCTGGCTTGTATCAGGAATAGTGTGGCCAGCAGGAGGAGGGAAGTGATCGTGCCCCTGTACTCAGCACTGGTGAGGCCCCACCTCAAATACTGTGTTCAGTTTTGGGCCCCTCACTACACGAAGGACATGGAGGTGCTGGAGCGTGTCCAGAGAAGGGCAACAAAGCTGTGAAGGGCCTGGACAACAAGCCTTATGAGGAGCGGCTGAGGGAACTGGGGTTGTTTAGTCTGGAGAAGAGGAGGCTGAGGGAGACCTTCTCACTTTCTCTACAACTTCCTGAAAGGAGGTTGCAGTGAGGTGGGTGTTGGTCTCTTCTCCCAAGTAACTAGAGACAGTACAAGAGGAAATGGCCTCAAGTTGTGCCAAGGGAGGTTTAGATTGTTTTATTAGGAAAAATTTATTTACTGAAAGAGTGGTCAAACATTGGAACTGGCTGCCCAGGGAGGTGGTGGCGTCACCGTCCCTGGAGGTTTTCAAAAAACGTCTAGATGTGGCAGTTTGGGACATGGTTTAGTAGGCATGGTGGTCTTGGGTTGACGGTTGGACTAGATGATCTCAGAGGTCTTTTCCAACCTTAATGATTCTGTGATTAAAACCTAGGTCTGAATCCTGGCTTTTTCCTCTCCTAAACCTTATTCCACAAACTCTTTACTAGTTCAAATCACATGCTAGTGGCATACCAGCTCAGTTTTTAATTTTTTAGCAGTAGCTGATCATAAGCTTCAATGGGTTGTTCAGAATCATGCATATTATCAGAACAAATATTTTGAGTCTTTTCCGTCATAAAAACTTTTCTACATGCAATCAAAATTAACTTCTCTTCAAAGCCCTGCTTTAATGAAGTAAATGTCTAGCAAGTTTATGCTGTCTAACCTGGCTTTCCAACTAAAATACTCTTTCCACTGCAATATGTAAGGTAAGAAAGAGTATCATAAAATTAACTGGAAATTGGGCTAACTGAGACTTGAAAGCAGAACACTAAGCCATATCCTAAAAAAGTGCTCCTGAAACATGCACTCACACTCTGCTGAATCTCTCAGTGCAGAGTAACTGTTACACAGACCACCCAGAACTAA
Source organism: Scopus umbretta (assembly GCA_013400535.1). Lineage (NCBI taxonomy): Eukaryota > Metazoa > Chordata > Aves > Pelecaniformes > Scopidae > Scopus > Scopus umbretta. The sequence continues at coordinate 30,285 of VZTL01073911.1, read as the reverse complement.
TACTTGCTTCAAACGAATTGTTCTGTGATGCTCATAGAATCACAGAATCATAGAATTGTTGAGGTTGGAAAAGACCTCTGAGATCATCTAGTCCGACCATCAACCCCTCCCTTCCTCCCCCCCCCAAAAAAAAACCCACCACCCCACAAAACAAACAACAAAAAAACAAA
>VZTL01073911.1:0-20119 GCA_013400535.1 Scopus umbretta | reverse complement strand
GTGGCGGTGCCGTCGGGCGCTGCGGGGCGGAGGCAGGGCGTTGGCCGGCCGGGAGCCCCCGCCGTGCCCGCCGCTCCGGCCGCGCTTGCGGGTAGTTTCCCGAAAGTGGCGTCAAAACGGGCTTGGCTGGCGTTTTCAGGTCCTTGCCGTTTACGAACGGGGCTCCGGAGGAGGCAGCGTCGGTGGGACGAGGCCCTTACCCGGCAGGCACCTCTGGAGGAAGGAGCAGCCCTCTCCAGGAGTTTCTGCTCCATGGACGGAGGCGCGCCGGTGGGAGCCCGTTTGCAACATGCTCTTGGCACGTAAACCGCCCCCGCCGTGCTGGTAGGTCGGAGGGGTTTCTTGCTGGCACCTCGTCTTGCTTGGGACGGACAAGGAGGAGCGGGGTAGCCCGGCGCCCGGTTGCGGGAGGGACGGGCGGTGTCCCCTGGCAGGCGTCACAATGCGCGGTGACCCCCGGGGTGACCATGGCAGGTCCGGCCTTCGGCAGCCGAAGCTTCTCCTGGGGAGGAAAGGAAGACGAGCCGGGCTTTGAGGTGGGGTTTTTCGGGACGGGCGGCGATGACGCCTTACCCCTGGCATCACCTCGCGGTGAGGTTGCTGGCAACGAAAGTCCTCAAAATTGGGCAGAACAGAGGGGCTGCTCCGGTTGGGCACCCGTGGGATCGCCCGAGAAGAGGCAGTGCGGGGTAAAGCGATGCAAGCGGTGCAGAGCGGGAAGGCAAAGCGGCGCGGCTGCTTCTCCGCAAGCTGCGTTCCTGCTGCAGGGAAAACATCAGACAACTGCGTTTGTTGGCCGAGGCGGCGTGAGGGTTTCTTGTCTGCCCTTGCTCTGCCATCGGTACGTGGTTGTTTTTTTTTTTTAAGCTTCAGCGCAAACCTGTATGGGGCAGGTTACCTTGATCTAGCGCGTCGTAAAATACGGATTTCGTAGTGTAAGCTCAGCCACAGCAAAAATTGTAAAACAGTTGGAAGCATCTCATGCTTTCTCGTAGTTCAGGAAGTAGGAGTCCAAATTAGACTTCTAAATATAGTAATTATTTTTTTTTTTAAAGGAAAAATACAGGGATTTATACTATAGTCTTCCCAAAGTAGCATTTTTAACCTTCAAGCACAGAAAAATCAGTTGTCTTCTGAACATTGTATTCTAAAATAACAGAGCAGGTAAAGCCTCACAACACTCGTGTCTCCGGGGTCGAGGTGGTTCCGTGGGCAGGGCGCGGCGGGGGGGGGGGGGGGGGGAGCCGGCCATGCTGCCAGGCTGTGCAGGGCACGATTGCCTCGCCTGGCTGCCGGCCGCCCCGCTCCTCGGGAGCGAAGGCGGCAACTTCCTTAGAAGTAGAAGCTGGCACGTTAGGAGTGATGAAATTCAAGAAAGCAAATACTGGGGGAGAGCAGTGAGACACAGTGATTTTTTATTTTTTTTTTTTTTTTTAAGGCTGACACAGTTTGTGATTGCAATTCTGGGCAGCTTTCATACAGCTGGAGCATCCAGTCGTTAACGCCTCACTTTGTTCTCTTACTCCTCGGCTGATTTCTGCCCATCATTAGTAATGACTCGTCGTGATTTTAAAACATGGGGCTGCATTTTCCATTTTAAAATGTGGGGCTGTGTTTTCACGCGCTTTCCTACGCAAGACGTGGAAAAACGGGTCTTCTGTTGCACTCCTAATTCCAACTTCCAGTTTTACAATTGGCTTCTGTACAGGGAGATTAAAGAATAGAATGGGGTTGCGTGCTGCTTTTCTTGTACTCTTCTCTGGTTGATCTTGGGCAGATCCTGGCCATCTCCTTCCTTCTGGCTTTCATTTGCCTTCATCCAGTGAGGCCTTTGCCTTCGTAAGGGCATCACAATGCAAACCAACGTACCTCATTCGTACCTGATGATCTGCAGCTCCATATGTTCGCAGCTGAATCTTGTGACAGGTACTACAATAAAACACGACCCTGTCAGACTGAGATACTGATCCACTGTTGTACCTGCTGCTGCTCATCACTTCTCGCTGGCAGAATCCCCAGGCTGGGCAGCAGCCAGTGATAACGGCAGGAGGGGCTTTCTCGCTCGTAAAGGTTTGTGCATCCCCGTTCGTCGTCTGCAGCGGTCTGTCTTTGGCTGGCACCTGTGGAGGACAGTAATACACTTTTATAAACAAGGCTAGATCCTAAGATTTAGCACGGGTATGAGCAGCTTGATGTTTTAACGTCTTCCTGAAGGTGGGCTGTTAATAGGTGGGCTGTGGCTCCACGATTGACTCGTTGGGATGGAAGGTTTGCGGTATATGGGAGAAAATACCCGTTTCCGCTCTAGTTCATTCAAACCAGTGTCACAGCGTTGCAGTAGACTGACAGGCTGCTTCGTTTGCACCCCGTGCCATGCTTCAGGGCAGTCTGACCTCGGTGTGGGACTTGGCCAGTTTCTCTGACACCCTTTGGTGGTACACCTTCTGTTTTCCCCTGCTGCGGGGAAGATGGCTGTGGGGGTCTTCTTCAGGCTATCGATTTGCAGCTAATGCATATGAGTGGGGCGGGCTGATGATTGCAAGAACTGTGGGCTTGGCTGAAAGATGTGTTGAACCCGTATCCTTCCGTGTTATGCAGGGCAGGGAAACAGCTGTACCTATACGTTAAAAACTTTATGTCCGTTTCTTATATTTTGTTTCTGTTCACTCACCAGTTCTGAGCACTATTTTGTACTTGGGTTCTTGGGAGAGTTTCGGTTCTCCTCTATGACCATTAGCTTTTCCTTCCTCTGGACCAAGGCATTCCTCTGTAATTTCTGTAGCTGGGTTCCGTAAATCTTGGCTAAACATCCTGCAGGTGGAGTTTCTGAGAAGCTCTGCGTCTTCTTCCTGCCCTTTCTTCTACAACCTCGCTCTGAGGCCTCACTTGCTGAGGAAATCCGCTGGTCCGCTCTTACTCATCTGGAAAACAGCCTTTCATCAAAGTAGGCATCCCACTCTTGTTTGTATGAGGGTAGGTTAATTTAATGTTCTCCCTTGTCCGTGGTCTGGCAGAGAGTCTGTACGGATAAACGTCTGCTTACTTGTATTCTGAGACACTGGGGAAAAAAACACCCGGCATTGAAAAAGTCAAGCAGAATTCATACGTTGTACGCATTTCTGTCCAAATTTGGAGAAAATAGTAGTATTTACAGCAGCTTAGACAAGCAGCTAAGTTAGAACGAGAGGAGAACCTGTAAGAAGTTTTCAGCATCCTCTTCCCCTCATGCCTTCAGGCTGCTTTCCGAGCTGCATCCAGTTCTGGTAAATAAACCGCTGTACTGGAGGGAGGAGGGAGGATTTCAGGACAGGCTGACAGGGTACAGTTTTACTTTGATGAAGTTAGACAGCTACCAAGCACACAGTGTTCTTTACTTTTAACTAGACCTTTTTTTCCTGGATGAAAACTAACCTCCTGGCTGCTGAGGACTGTATCTACTGGCATCGCTGTTTTCTGAACTATTGCTGTTTTGGCCTAAAGGTTCCTTGCTGTACTTCACCTTTGCTTGCTGCATCAACTGTCCTTTTACTGAAACGCCTTTTAAAGTAAGCTAGAGGTTGTGTCCGATTCTGAAAAGTGAGTGTGTCATTTCCCCATTCAGTTACAAACTGGCTTAGAAGCCTGAAAATTTTTATCAATTCTTGCCATAGCGGGGGAAAGAAAACAAGGCTTTGAAATTCCAGCGTGTACCCTGAGACAGATAACCAGGAGACTTTCATTTACATGCTAATCCTGCACAGCAGTTGTTTGCGGTTCCTGCATCCAGCCCTTTCCAATCTGTAGCTCTTATCTCTTGTTGGCAGTAAGCAACATGAGAGGGAGAGGCCGGCCCTGCGAGGAATGAGGGCTCTATTTTTGCTCTTCATTGCCCGAATTGTTTTGGTGTATTTAGGTATTTCAGTGATTGCCTGAGGTAGCTGGATCTTGGGAATCGTGCTTGTCTTAAAATAACTCTAGCTTTTCAAAACTTTCTTTTCCTATGATTAGAAGGAGAATTTATTATAGATGCTATTCCAGTGCGTCTGCTCTGTAGGATTTGCAGAAAACTGGATGTTAAGGAGAGGCAGAAATAGAAAAGTGGTGGATTAGACCGCTTTGAGAGCCCCTGCGCGGGGAGCCTCCGAGTCCTGCAGCGATGGAGGTGACGCTGTGCACTCAGCAAATGATTCGGCCCTCTACCATTTACGTGCTGCTGCTCTGTTCAAAACTGCAGAATATCCAAAGGCATGATATCCTTGTGAATAGCACCCTACCTTGTTAGGGAGAGGAAGGGCAGACCTAGGATGTTCTGGATTTCTGTTTCTCTCCAGAGAGCCACCCTGCAGGAAAACCTGGAAGAGACTGGAGGAGTGGGCTAACAAGAACATTATGAAGCTCAACAAATGTAAGGTCTTGTACCTGGACAGACATAATCCAGGAGTGCAGCACAGGCTAGGACCTACCTGGCTGGGGAGCAGTTTTGTGGAAAGGGACTGGGGGATCCTGGTGGACAAGCAGCTCAATATGAGCAAAGAGTGTGTTGCTGCAGCAAAGAAAGCCAACAGGACGCTGGGTTGCTGCAACAAGGGCATCACCAGCAGAGCTGAAGAAGTCATCATCCCACTCTACTCAGCGCTTCTCAGGCCACACCTGGAATACTGTGTTCCGTTTTGGTCCCCACTGTGAAAAAAAGATGTGGACAGGCTGTAAGGGGGTCCAGAGAAGGGCCGCTAAGATGATCAAAGGACTGGGAAGCCTGCCATATGAGGAAAGGCTGAGAGGACTGGGTCTCCTCAGCCTTGAGAAAAGGAGGCTTAGAGGCGATTTCATCTCCGTGTTCCGGTATTTAAAAGGTGGCTACAAAGAAGATGGAGACTCCCTTTTTACAAGGAGTCACATGGAAAGGGCAAGGGGTAATGGTTATAAGTTACTCCTGGGGAGATTCCGATTGGACACAAGAAGAAAGTTTTTTCACAATGAGAACTATCAGCCATTGGAATCATCTCCCCAGGGAAGCGGTGGATTCCCCAACATTAGACACTTCTAAGATTCGGCTGGAGAGGCTACGGGGCCATCTTGTCCATACCGTGCTTTTGCCAAGAAACGTTGGACCAGATGATCCTCGAGGTCCCTTCCAATCTGGTATTCTGTGATTATTACGTGGAGGCCGTAAATATTTTAACAGGTGCAGTTCAGGGGACTGGATGCCTGAATGCTGTTTGGTTTACCTCTGCTGGTACATCAGTTGGATCACCTGCCTTGAGTTTGAGTACCTTTGTAACAAAAGAGTAACGTTTATCCTTTCCATGATAATGACAGCACTGTCATGACCTGACTGTTCTCCCTATGCACTTCAATGATAAAGGTCCGGTCTCAGCAGAAGCTCCGAGAGGGAGAAGGGAAAACGGGAGAACTTTTACGCTTAGGCAAAAGATGGGGTGCTCCCTTCCTATATCCTTGCAGAAATCATCCTTAACTGGACTTGCTGTGGAAGGAGGTTGGCGTCCTGCACGTTGTACGCTTGCCCGAGCAGCAGCCCTGCTGTACGCCCGGGATTAGGTGCTGTATATGAATTGTTGCGGCCTGCCGTTCAGTCTGATTTCCCAAGTGCTGTGTCACCCTTTTACCTTTGGCAAAGTCAAACGCAGTGGGTGAACAGGCAAAGCAGACTTCTGCAAGGTCAGCACTACAGGATTCATCTAACTTTGTGATAAAGTGTAACTTTGACATCTTCATGAGTGCCACGTTTAATTTATTGATTCCCTTTGCAGAGTCCCAGTCGTGAAGCTGTCTGTGCTGTACTGGGGACAAGTGAGACACCTTGTTAAAAGCAGACACGTTCCTGGTAAGTAACGTACCGAGTTTCTCTCGTGGATACTGAGGAAAAAACTAAAAGCCTCCCTAGCTGGAGGAGGGTTGCAAGGAGTCACATTTGAACCTAAAAGTTTGGAAAGTGAAGAGCCTGGCTCTGTGACAGCAGAAGTTACTCGCTGTGTTCAATTGGGCAATTGAACAAAAACTAAGCTTTTTTGAAAAGTATGACTTTGAATCCGGTGACTGCTATAACAGAAAGCGTTATAGAAGGCGATTCCTTGCAGTATAGTATTGAACTTCAAGGAGGTTTTTTTTCCCAAGTGTTGTGGATGGAAGCCATTTAAATGGTAGCAGGAACTTACTTGCCCGTGATAGCTAGAGACGTTGCGTAACAGCAAAACTCCTTCTCTTATGCCTGTCTTCATGATATGAAGACGTATTCCGGAGAGGCAGGCGAAACTTATTTTTGGCTAGCTCGCATTTATCCTTTTGTAATTATTTCTTACTGATGATTTTAATACCTTAAAAAGGTCTTACTTATCTAAATAAAACGGGAATTATGCTATTGATGCTTTTCCCCTGTATTTTATATTGTATAATAGTGAATTGCAGGCATCTTTTTACCATTGTTTTGTTTCCTTCAGTGGTTAGACATGAACTTACCTTGGAAAGAAGCACTTAGCAAGGTTGGCAAAGAGACTGCTTAGCCCTTTCACGCAAGGTGAGTGCAGCTATGTGGTACGACTCCTTCAGTATTGTCTCTCCCTCCTTGCGTTACCACAGGGCACACGTGCAGTAAATAACAGAAAAGGTGAAACAACACCCGAACTTGTCCTTGGGAGCTTCCAGTTCCAGGGATATGGAAAGGAATTGATTGTTTTCAGGAGTCTTCTTAAAACAATGCACAGCATTTATAGTATTGAAGTTAAATGAGGTATTTAAAAGCATATTGACTATATGTCCACTGAAATTGAACACAGCTAGGAACCTGTGTTTTTAAGATGAATCAAATCAACGTTTCACCTGCTGTAAAATCTGTCTTTAAAAAGCGAAGATAATGTTAAGGTTTGTGATGGTGCTGCTTTAACTCCTGGCTGACAGTGTAACAGAGCAGCCTGCAGCTCCCTAACCTCTGCCTGCAGCTCCGCACAGCAGCTTGTCACGTGCAGAGGTTTTGGCCTGAGCCTTGACCCGTCTACACAGTGGTTTCTGAAGCGCAGCTGGCAACAGATTAGAGCTTGGACACTGAAAGAAGCAGACTCCTATCAGACAATTTTGCCTTGTGCAGTTACTGAATGAACCATCGTGCTGGGAATAAAATGAACTTTCCCCACCCCCGAGGGCGCGAGCCTTGTGAGGCAGGCTAGAGATGTTAAAATCCCTGTCAGAACTTAAGACTCTGGAGAGGGGTTAGGTAGAGAGGATTGAAACGGCGCTTTACCATGCATACGTGCAAGCAATGGTTGTCAGAAAAACGGGAGAGCAGTCAGAAGAGTGAGGGCAACTTTGCTTGCGATCATTTAGGTGCCAGCAATTATTAACTCAAGTGGAGCGGGCAAACTATAAAACCTACTGCAGTGACTTGGAAAGTACTGCGCTCTATAAATAATGAAATGAGCCAACGGTCAAGAAGTTAAACTAGGGTCGATAACTTCGCTTTTAAGCTCAACTAGTAATCAATTTGGAACAATTTAGTTGTCTTGCATGCCTTGCTATCTAGAAGTTTTACAGCCTGTCTCTTTCTCTGTGTAGGGCAGTCAGACATTTGATTTAGCTCAAATGAAAAGGCAGAGGTAAGAAGTTGGGAACAGAGGTAAATCCTGCAGAGGAAGATGCTGACCTATAGAATTTTTCCCTGCCTGCTTTAGGAGATGTCTGTCCTCCTCCTTCTACTCACATTCCCTCCTCCTTTCTGCTAGACGCTAGCTCATCTGCTGGTGTGCCCTAACAGAAGAGGCGAGGAAATCTCCAGTTGCATCTTAAAACAATGATGAAATACTCACTAAAGCTGGCTACCATTTAACAGACCTCCTTTAAAAAGTGCAAAAAAAGGATAGCGTATAGAAGAACATGGCTCCAAACTTAGATAAAAAAATCCAAATCTGAGCAGTCATTAGATAAAGTGTCAGGGATGAAACTCTGACAAAATAACGGCATTATATCAGCTGTGGCAGAGCGCGTTTGTGTGGTTGGGGAGTCTTGAGGCTTAAATCTGCAATGTTTACAGTTCTGGCTAAGCCTAAGGAGGACACGATATCTAATCTAAAACCTCCAATTGCCACCAGTAGTGTAGTGAGAAGGGATCAGACAGCATACCTGTGTACCTCCCCGTGAAACTTATGCATTACCTTGACCGGATAAAAGGCTGCAGCTTTCGGGTATCGGCAATGGTGGGTTATAGACGCTGTTAGTGATTCTTTGCTCTATTAGATACTTCAAGTTACATATTTGTCCAGAAGAGCAAGTGGAAATTATTTTTATTAATGTTTAATTAATGGTAAATACTGAAATTAGATATGCACAAGTTACTACTATTAGAAAGGTTTTAATTATTCAGATGTCTGAATTGCTTTCAGACATCTCCTTGGCCTCTGGTCTCCAAGCATGTTCTGTAAGTGTTTTAAGTTTCCTCAGTGCATGCTGTTGATAGACACAGGTATAAAGTTCATGGTTTTTTTAATAAACCTCCATAGGGATAAATGTGGTTTCTTGGGCAGTGAAAGGAATCCTTCCTCATTTAATAACAAGTTGTTACAATAAAAATCACACTGATAGCTTAGCTCTCCTCCGTGTTGGGTGAAACTACAAATGCCAGCAGAAGGGCTTCTCTTACAGGCTTGTTAACTGTACTGCCTACTCTTAAAATACACTGGCACGTGCCGCAGCGCGTCATTATGCACAAAAGAAACTTACTGGATTTTATTGAGGTGATTTAGGAGCATTTCTCTAAAACACTGAAATGTTCTGAAACAAAGCTAAAGGTTTGAAAAGGTTTGTACGTACTTTGTGGTTTTGGAAGCCCTTTAGGTCTGACTTCCTGCCAGGAACACCAACCAGCACTTCTGAGTGCTGGCGCTTCAGTCCTACAAATGATTGTCTACACAGGTAGTGATGTTTTTGTGAACGAGGAGAAAGAGGAGGGAAGCTTGTCATCGTGAAACTGGTTCTTATGAGTCAGCTGCTAGGCTGGGGAAGTCCCATCCTACCTGTGAAGCACCATTTGTCTGCAGACGGGATTGATTTCCTCTGCAAATATTTGCCTGTGATCAGGTTACTGGACTGGAGCCCCTGTTTCCCCCAGTATATCAAGCAAATAAATAAGGCTTAACATCTTTTCCATGATTATGTTTTCAAAGGCTATTTACAAAAAAATCTTTAACTTTGGCTGACCTTAGTACAACGTCATCGGGTGAAGCTGTAGGGAACAGTTGGTTTCTGTGCAGCAGAGTCTTTATTTTGGCTGGCGGTCTATTAACTCCAATAAGTGGGTAAGCTCATGCCAAGCAAATTCAGGCATATCATGAGATTTTGCTTTGCCTGTGTGGAGAAAGTCGCCTCAGCAACAGCTTTGTAGGCTAGTAAACAAAAAGAGCATATACCAGAATTTGGGGCTGACCAATGCTGATTCTTGAGGAGTTTGACAAAAGAACCCCGTCAGGTGTTTCATGCCTCACTCTCCCTTCTCTAGATCTAGAGTTGTCCTGCTTTAGCAAGAATGATGCTCTAGCTTTGTCAGAACTGCCTTGAACACAGCAGTCCACTGCTGCTTTCCCCAGCCTCTCAAGGGAAAAAACCAAAAAGCATCTCTTGTTTCTCGTGAAAACCTTCTAGTGACTGCATGCTCAAGCCTCCTTGAGCAACAGCGGAATGACACTGAGAATTAGTGTCACTCCTGCCCAAAGGGTGCACAACAGCCATGACACAACGCTCTTGTTAGGTGGTGGTTGTGTGGTGCTTCTGTGGGGTGGTTCTGTTTTTTATTTTTATCTGCTTTAGCAGCAGCAGTCACTGGAGTTAAACAGTATTTGTTTACAGATTCAGGAAAATAGCACGGCATTGTCAGTTTGGAAGAAAGAGATTTTTTTTTTTTTTTTTCTTTTCTAAGACCTTTACATTCCTAGATGGCTTACGTCACGTTTTGGGAATCACAGTGAAAGGCAGCTTGAATTCAGGTCAAACTTTGCCTACTTCTAGTAGATGGTTGTTACTGATAAAAGCATTTTACGCGCACCATGCAGAGATTTATTAAAGTCGCTTCTACAGGCGTCTGCGGTGAATTTAGCTTTCCTTTGAGCTCACTGAGAATGGCGAACTATTCATTGCGTTTATGTGAAACACTGTTTTGACAGATTTCTTCACAAGTAAAGAAGCACAAAAGGAGACGTTCTGTTCTTTGAAAATAACTGGAACCACTGGCAAGAAGCAGCAACACTGGGCATCAAACAAGGAGACCATTTCCAGGTTATCGAAACATGCTGTGGAACTGAATTTTGCAGCTGCCTTGTCCAACGTACCATGGGATGCATCAAATCCAAGGATGCCTTTCCAGGTTCAAATGCTATCCAGGATGAAAGGATCAGGGAAGGTAACGATGGACGCACTGGGGAGAAATCATCACTGATAGCAGTGAAGGTGGATGAGAAAGGCCCATCAAGCCCTATAGTGCTGGACTACGCACACCGTCTCTCCCGTGAGATTCTTGAGCAGGCGGTGAAACAGTGGGCAGTGACTGAAAGCAAATACAGCGACATCCCTTACATTGAAAGCGATGTGCCCTGAGCCCTGACTGGCAAGGACTGTCTCCGCAGCGAGCGTCCTGTCTGTTCGGCAGTTTGTATGTGGTACTAGCGCAAATAAAGTAAAATCAGCTGTGATTCGAGTGCAATGCCACTATATGAATGTGTTTGCGAAGGGAGGCTGAAAAAAATTGCCTTTTAATCTATATTGCTAAGAAACTGATTGGATTACAGTAGAATCTATTAATCAAGCGTCATTTGTTATCAGCCGTGTGCTGAGTATATTCTGTCTTTTTCTGTGTTGAATGTGATCAGAAATTAGTGTAAAAAAGAGGATGAGAAGAATGCGGCTGCCTTGCAACTGTACAAGCACCGCCAGGGAGGTTCCAAAGACGCTTAAGAACAAAGCGTGGATTATTTTTATGTATGGCATAAAAAATCGGTGGCCTGTTTGTAGGTGAAAAGAGAAGAACTCTCTGTGCTTGGTAAATTTGTCCACGTTTTGCTAAAGTGAAACCAAGGTCTGCGTGTAGCAAAGATAACTGCTGTCATGAATTTGACTTTCTTTGACGTGACTAAATCTGTAAACCAGAAAATAACGAAGGCAACGAGAAGCATTTTATAAACCCAAGTGGTATTCAGGGAACCATATGCATTACGGTACTATTCAACTTCCATTCTTAAGTGAACCAGTCAGAAACGTTACCATATTGATAAACAGTGCATTATAATTAACAGATGCTCTGGCTTCTGTAAATGCATGAAGGCTATTCTCTAAAATCCTGCAGTAAGATAGTTTAATTTACATCTGATCACTGTGTTCAGACCAAAGCTGTTCGGTTTTTTGGTTTGGCTTTTGGTTGGGTTTTTTGTTGTTGTGTTAGGGTGCTGGTTTTTAGGGGGGTTGTTTTGGGTTTTTTTTCTCCTGTAACCCAGATAGGTGTGCAAAAACTACTGATGCTAACTAGCAGAAACGAACCTTCAAAGGTGTAACAATGTTTTAGGACTACTTGTTTTATGGGACCTATGGCTGCATTACACTAAAATTTCACTCTAAGGTAACACCCTTGGGATGGTATGCCTGCCTTCAGCCTCCGCGGGCTCATCGCTTATCCGTTGGTAAAACTGCGTATGGCGATGCAAATACGAGCTACAGGAACCTAAAGCCCGAGCAGTGCACTGAGTTAGTGAATAAGCCTTAGGCCCAAAACTAAAGGGCTACATTCCTTACCGATTTTTATCTAGCTTGCATCCACACGCTGCACCCTCTTTCTCCAGGACTTGCAGCCTGACCTATACTCGCAACTAGCATTTGAGAGATCAAGAAAGGGATGAACTAATCATAGTCATCTTAAAGCTACAATTTTGCTGACGTTTTATACAAAGTGAATGCTTTGTAGAAGCTTGGGGGTTTAGCACCTGTTTGTTCCTTTTTCTGTTACGGCCAGTTTAAAAAATGTAGGGTTTTTTCCTCAATCAAAGTGCTTTCCATTTTATGTTTTCGTTTTATAGAAAAATACTTTCCATACTGGCAAAAACTGTTAACTTTTTAAAAGGTACACGTAGTTCTAGGAACTGATACAAAGAATGATTTTTCTAGCCGTGGTAAGGAGGCAGAAAGAGGACCATGCAAATGTTATTTTTAGCTTATTCTCAGACACAAGACAGAAAAGAGTCTATGAATTGAGCTGTTTTGCAAACTTAGTGACACAAACTTAGTTATTTGAAATTCACCTGTATGGGGAGGTGGTTGTATCAAGAGGAAATGGTGAAAAATACTTCTCTGTAACACAGCGCAAGACTGCCATTAATTCACACTGACCAGACCCTGCTACTAAGACTGTTCTCAGGCTTTTGCTGAAAAAGGGAAAAAAATCTGCTTATGTTGTAATGTCTTACTTCTTTGAAGTAATGTAGTCTTTGAAGCCATATGTAAAGTAAGACTAAGGTATTCTAGCCCATTTAAATTCTACTGCTAACAGCGATGTTCCTTGAAGCTCTAAAGCATGTAAAACATTAAATCATAGCCTACATTTGCTCTATCTAAAAAAATTCTATGCCATATACTAGAGTGAATTAAAAAGCAAAACCAAAACACTGATCAGATCAGTAGATACTGATGGCATATTGCTTGACCACCGTATTAAACAATACTCCTATTTTTATTATAGCTAAAATAAAGCTTTATTACAAAAAAAAGTCTTTCTGTAACGTTAGTCTTGGCTCAAGAACATTAACACTGCCAGGTAAGTGAATAGCAGATAGAAAACTGCACTCCCTTGGAAAGTGCATGTAGGTATAGCTGTCATGACCCTTGTACAAATACCTTGGTGGCGGCCATGGGGAGTCAGGTGCCGCAGTGCCCGCTGTTGGCAATGTCTCAAATCCTTTCTTTGGATGTAGCCTTGGCAGCTGGCACTCTTCTGGAGTCAGAACATCAGAAGCACTTTCGAAAGCAGCTTCTCCACTGGCAGGCTGCCACTGCGCGGCCCAACAGCAGGCAGAATTATAAAATGATACAAAATAGCATAAATTTAAGTCATAGCATCTGTACTGATAAACGCTCAAAATTTCCCCAAAGGAGAAAGTTACCTAGGTGTAATTAAACATGCACCACGGTGAACTCCTGCTTGGAGTACTTGCTGTGTGGGACGAACTGCGGTGCTTGCTCAGAGAGTCACCCGTAACACGGTAACAACTAAATTGCCTGCTGCTTGTTATGTCCAGTCACTTACCTGCAACCACAAAACTTGTCTTCCCTCGTAATGCTTGAAGATTACAGCAGCTTCCATACGGCCTGAAGTGCAATTCCAGCTGGATTGTGATGCTGTCTATGACATTGGCACTTCAGGGAAAGCATGCAGCAAGCGGAAAACAAACAAGCTTGCAAACAAGGGGGAGACAGCTTGTCACCAGGACAATTATCTCTTTTATAAGATGCTGTCCTTAATAAATAAAGCACCTACCGTTAATAAAAAAAACCCAAACAAAACCAAAACACCTGTTTGATACTACAGTCTGGTGAAGAGATTGAAGGCGATCTCATTCCAGAGTTCTGCTGTATTTTTAATAGGCGTAACAGTAATACATAATAATAAAAATAAAGATGACTTTACCTAAATAAAACTACATCTGTTGACTTCTCATTAGATTGCTCTAAACTGTGCTATAGACTTGTAAAGCCACTTACAGTGGCTTTCCAGCTAAGTTGCCACTGATTCTTTGACTTGATTTTGTGCAATAAAGGCACTCCAGTATGGGACTGGCATACTCTGCAAAACCATTTACTTCTATTTAGGAGTTAAAAAATACACTTGCTTTGTATTTTCTCCAGGAAATCTAAGTGTAGTCTGAGTGGGTACTATGTGACTGACTTGATATTCTAATAATGGTTCAAAACACATTAACTGCAGCACAACTTTGTAAAATTGACATTTCTGTAGTAAGACACGTCAGTATTCCCAAATAAAACGCATTACAATATATTTTTACAATATTTTTGTGGAAAATACTTTCTTGTGGACCAAATAAAGTTAAACTTACCATCCGTTTGTAAGACTTTTATTTGATAAAAATGCACAGATTGGACAAGGTCTTGTTACCATGAGTTCACGATAATTCCCGTTCCCATAAATTTTGGAAGCAACTGAACACGCAAGTCAAAGTTATTCAGATTCAGAAGAACAGTCTTGTTAAAACATTTTAGTCCTTTTCTAACAGAGAAGGCATGATCCCTACTCCCTGGGGATTATTGTGGTTTTCATTAAATATAGTTGCTGAAGATGGCTCCTTTTGTACAAAAATAATGGAATGAACCAATTTTTTAAAAAATAAATTAAAAATAGCCATTGTTTAAGAGTCTAAAACAAAGAAACATTAAAAAAAAAAAGGGGGGGGGGGGGGTTTACTTTTCTTACAGAACCAGCATAGTAGAAATTCTGAGGTAGAAATTCAAGTTGAATTTTGAGAAGTTACCCTAGAGATATTAATGAAATCTCTCAATTACTTTTGAAAATTAACTCAGGGACTGCCTCATAACAAATATGTATATGGTAACACTAACTGGCAGCTGAAATTTTAACAATTTTCTCTTTAAGATTCTAGTGACAAAGCAAGGTGCCATTTTTTCTTGATTTTGCTCTCCATTTTGCTCACCTCTAATTCTTTGAAAGTCACTCTAGTAGTTCACCTTGATGCCTGAATTTCCTGGGCTTTGTATCCAGGCAACAGCTCCTAGGAAGGAAGCAGCCTTAAGCCAGTGTAGACCATTACTGTTGGTAATAAAAACTGCCCAATGTTGAAAACTCTGTAACAGTTCTGCTGTAGTTCTGACTTTTTGATTCCCCAGTGCTGATTACTGACTATGTTATTTGAACAAAAATTTGCTTCCTTTAGTCTCAGTGGTTTGCCTTCAGAGAAGCCAAAATTTGTATTTGTGACCTGCCTATAACTGTAGAAACAAGTAGGAAGGGATACTGATACATGATTTGATTAACCTTAAAAAAGCATGCAGTCTTAATGCTGAAGAAAGATTAGTAGCTATGTGTTGCATACACAATAGAATTTTTTTTTCCCCCAAAAAAACCATTACATTTTTATCAAGGGCCTCTGGCTATGTCATATAATTTCAAGTATTATTAGTATCAGAACCCAGCAACCTTTAATACACATACAAGGGGGTTTTGACGTATATTTAAATTTTGATCCCAAGAAATACATGTTAGGCTATGTTGTGCTAAAAAAACTGTACGATCCATCTAGCAGCAGATAGTTCATGTTTTCCCCTATTCCTTATCTTCAGTGCGTATTGCTGTGTTCCCTTTTACCTTTCACAAATTTCCCATCCAGCAGACAGGATGTTCATGGGCACAAGCAAACGGGAACCCAGACTAGTTGGTACAGTTGAACGCCAGTGACTTGTAGTGTTAGGGCCAGGCTGACCTCTAGCACTAAAGTCATGAGACAATCAGTAACACCAACAGCAAATGTGCTGCTTGGTGTTCAGAGGGATGTCTGAGACAGTTATTTCTTCACCACTGTTAAGACCAGGAAAAACTAGCAATTTTTGAAATCATGAAAAACTAATTATGCAGTTCAATCAAACTTAATGGCATTTAAAAAAAAATTGGTTTTGCAAGCAAACAGAAGTGTGCTCCGGGCTCTGGCAATATTATGACATTTGAAACAGTGTCGACATCACATAGCAAGACTGAATACTGTCCAATCAATAGAACAATTTCTTGCTCTCAGACTAATAATGTGTCAGTCTGACCTTTTATTTAAAAGACTACTTAACACCATGGATTTAGCATGTCTTGCATTTTCCTTTGTAGCTCTGACTGTTTTAAAGCTTTAAGTATATTTTCTTTTCATTGCATAGAGAAGAATCTGAGGCACAATCCCAGTGTAACAGATCAGTGACAGAGGCAAGAGCACAAAGATCTCCTGACTTCTTGCTTTATTAGGTCATCCCTTAACTATGCTGTCTCCCCCAAAGGCTCCTCCTAAACTAAGAGTTGATGCAAAAAATTAAATGTTAATCATTGTGTAAAGCAGTAAAAATAACAATTTGCCTTGAAGTAATTTTTCCCCTTATTAACCAGAGATATGATTATTTTGTCATTATGGCAGTGTAACAAAAGAGAATGTTCCCAAATGCAAAAAACTAGACTCAAGAATCTCAGGCTAGCTAAGAGAGTCTTGTCAAACTTTATCACACTACTATTAATTTTTATATCATAGAATTAAGCAGATGTATAAGATGTCTATAGGCTTGATCTTTACAGCTTGAGATCGTTGTTTCCCAATGGCTTAAAACAATCGTCCACAAATTCATCACTGACTTCTTCTAGAGCAGCTGGCTTCCATCTGGGGGATTGGTCTTTGTCAATCAGCACTGTCGGGTGGGGAATAAAAACACAGAAGACAACTTGTGAACTTTCTCTAATTAAGATGACTTCAGATAGCATCACAACAGACAACTACAGTGAATACATATGGGAGAAAAATCAATATGCTCTAGGGAAGACGGAGTTTTTGTAACATATATATTTCTACTCTTATAAAAATTCTTGAGTTGTGACCCATCTAGAGATTTATCTGGGAGCTGCCTGATGATACAAGGAGCAGTGGATCACCTCAGAAGTAGCCCAAGTTTTGAAGGAATAGACCTGAAATTAGTGCTTTCTGTTAGACCTACTACTCTTGCCTATCTTCTGCTTTTTCATGTGAAACTGGGAACGCTATGCTCAATGCTCCTTTTGGACAAGGGCTTTCATATCTCTGTGCAAAATGTGACTCTTTGTAGAGTATAGGATGTAACTCAAACTAGGTCTTAAATGCCTAAAGCTAATTCAAACACATCATATAAACTAATAATGAAATAACTAATGAGGAAAGAGTAAAGCAGAGCATCTTTGTGGGAAAATCAAGAATATTTATTTATAAATACTGACAGATACTGCAGACCTACGTAGATTTAAGTGTGAAGATTTGTGTAATTTTAGTATACTTCACGCTGTATCCTGGGAAATACATCACTGAAGATTAAAATCATCAGTGAATGAATCATGTATAAGTGTAACAAGAAAGCATCAATTTTCAAAAAGCATTCCTTCTATCACTGGAATGTTCAAGGCATGTCAGCAAGAACAGCTGCACTAGCAAACAATAATAAGAGAAGAGAGAGTTTCTTTGTGTGTGAAACTGACCCATATGAACAGAATCCCTGAGCATCCTTCCGAGCACCCTTCTGGCCCCAAGAAAACCCATAAAGGTGCTATTCAAAATGTGAATTTTTTATAATTTAAAAAGAACAGCTACAGTAACTGCAGCTCTCTAGGATGCACTGAGCACCCAACATCCCTCCTCAACACACGTGCCCTTCAGATGTGTGATATCAGCACTTGAGCTGGAGATGCACCTGTGTCCCAGGACACTTCCTGACCAACACAGCCCCCAGCATATAAGGGAGGATGGGCAGAAAACAGAAAGAACCTCTTAAATTCCTCTGCTGAGAACAGAATGCATTTGTTTTTTCTGACAAAGACTTCAGAGTAGGATGGTTCTAAAGGCATGTGGATGGATGACAGTTACAGAGACTAGATATTTTGAAGTGTAACAGCTGGTTTTGGGTAAGTCTGTCTTTCTAAACATTCATTCTTGGTGACTAAACTAGAACCATCCAGGCTGAGAAATGTGCAAAGGAGTTAGATTTTTTAAGTTCAGGGGAAAGAATGCCCACCTAAAGATTGTGTCTTATCAAAAGATGGGTATTATGGGAGCTTGTGGTAAAAAATGAGACATGAAAACTCCTTGTTAACTTTCCCTCTATAACCAACACTTGGAAAATGCCTAGAAAATAAATACCACTCAAATGATAACTGCACTAATTAATATTTCTGTAGCTGAAGATGTACAGGCATTACAACTCTTTAGCTTGTATCTCAAAAGAGAAAGGAGAATCGGAGCCCTGCATTCATTTACCTACAAATACAGGACTAAGGGCTCCTTGGATACAAATAAACACTGATTTTAAGAAGAAATCCATTATATAGATAGAAGCTGCAATTCCACAGAGAGTAGAATCCGGACAATTCTGTAAAAGAAACGTTCTGTAAAAGAGTGATTTTACTAGGTCATTCAACCAGGTAACTTACTGAAGAGTTATGATCTTACAAGTTCATTTTAAACATTGTGATGTGAAGCCATTGATTAGTTTGGGTCAAAATAAATAACAGTCCAAAATCAACTACATTTATTCCATCGGAGTAGCACTTACCTAATGATTTTCTTCAACTTTAGTTGAAGTCCACAATCTGGCCAAAATAATCTTAACTCTTATCCATAAAAGATAACACTGACAAGAGATGCTTTAAATGGGAGAGGGAGTGGGGGAAGTCCATGTGTATACTACTACAGCTTCAACTCTGAAATACAGTAGTAATTGCTGATTATTCTCTACTCTATGGCATTACTATGTAATCAAGTTAATCTGTTTGGATCTTTGGCTGGTTTTACTCTGGCAGATAAACTGAATGCTTATAATGGTCTCTCCAATGAAATCTTTAATCTTTTATGAGGTAAAATATTTATTTTCTAATAGTGTCACGAAAATATTCCCTTTCTGCATTAACTTCTGTATATTTTGTGTTTCTCCAGCTTGAGATATGGATCACTACAAGAACAGAACAAAAATTCTGAAGAATTCTAAGGTAGGCTAAGGAAAGTTCATTAAGATTAAAGTAACTGAACACAGGCATTGTGTTAAGGGTTTGTTCTTGTGTTTTAATTTTTTTTTAGATAAAATCCAAAATCCCTCTGTTCAGTAGCAGTGATTTTACCAGTCTTCAATTAGTGTTCTATTGCTTAGCTTCATTCGGCACAGTCGAAACACTGGTATTTCTAAGCACCTGAAATTCTGTTAGTTGCAATGAAGTCTCTCTACCTACTCACTGACTGCAGGGGGTTTGTGTGCCCAGGGTAAGGCTCGCATCTGCCAGCTGCTAGCACTGCAGGAGAGAGGGCAGAAGCCGTATAGAAATGAGATCTCTGCAGGATCAGCAATACATAGGCAGCCTTTACAATTCCATTTGAAGTGTACGTTCCTGCACAAATAGTTAGGAGGCTAATTTAAACTGATTTTTCTCCCCTCAGGCTGTTGAGATTGTAGTCTACCTGGATGTGTTTGAGCACAGACTCCAAAAATGACCACTTTTCTTACGCAGTAAGAATCAAAAACCCAAAATTTTTGGAAGTTACCCAGAGCTATGCATTTCTTAGTTTATGTATTATTCTATAAATCAGGGTGAAAAAAGGGTACCTGAAGTGTTCAAAGACCACATTTACTATTATATGGGAAAATGTTGATGAAACATGATTGGTGTACTATGCTTTAAAGGTTTTGGCTTTTCTTTAGTAGCTCCAATCACAAGAATCGTAAATGGGGAAGAATGTTTCCCAGCAGATTTTCAGTCTGGTTGAAAGAAAATTGGCTAAAAGAAGAATGAAATTTTGACCTCGGGTCAAAGCAGGTTTGAAAAGCTTTTAAACAAACTATTCCCCTAGCATTCCTATTAAAATTATGGTTTGAAGCAGATAAAAGCTGTTATTAAAACCTGACCTAGAGCCATTGCTGCTGAAAAAACATCTTCAAAAACTAAAATCCAATTACTATGTCTTTACTTTGTGGTAGATCCTCTTGTAGTAGACAGGATCAACAACTGGCTCTTAAATGCTTGGAATGTAATGTTTTAAGAAAGAAAAAGCTAATACTTTAATTAACATTTTTATCCATTGTTATTCACTATGGTTGATCCTGTGAAGTACTTAATAATCTTACTTCCCATTAAAAAAGGGTGTTCAGCATACTGTTGGATAATGATTCTTATGAGATTAGACCCAACTACAGAAATGATCTTAGGTCAGATTCTGTACCACTCTCTTAAACAAGAAAAACAATTTTAAGAAGGTAAATATGAGAGCAAGATACATGCAGAGAGCAGAAGTGCTTCAAAAACAAATTATCATTCTTAGCAATTCCCTCAGAGCAGCTGGATCTTTCGTAGTTGTTGGGTTTTGGTTTGGATTTT
>VZTL01073905.1:0-18286 GCA_013400535.1 Scopus umbretta | reverse complement strand
GTGATCTTTTCTTGCAGAGCAAATCTTTGCATGTAGGACATTATGAAATTCTTCCTCGTTTTGTAGAAATAATACAACTAGGATTAGATACTGTTATGTGCACATTTTTTAAACGATTATTATCTCAAGCACACAGAATAACAGTTAATATTTCAGATTTTAAAATACAGTGGAGCCTCAATTATCCAAATTCAGTGAACCCAGACAAGGTTTTGCCCCTTGTCATTTATTAATTAAATGGTAAATTGCTTCTATTACTAATTATTTCCACAGATCCATGGGCATGCAGGGCATTTTGGTTACTGGTAAACGAGATTATCGAGCTCTATTCAGTGTTCTTCCCATGTTCTTCAGATAATTGAGATTCTGATGTACTCTGAAAACCATTTAAAGCATTTTTTACAATGTATTACTGGGAGAGCTTCCAGGTCTTGTAGGTCCTCTGGGGCAGAGGCATCCCCAAGATTGTGGGAGGCAGCACTCTTGACAAGCCAAAAGACAGGAAAGCGTGTCAGCCAATACGTAAAACAAAAGCAAAACTGTTTCTTGAGCACAATCTGACAATTTTTAATCCCACCAGTATCTTAGTTTGAATGAGTGACTGACTGAATAGGATGCTAGCAAGTCAGACACTATGTTAAATTTGCTCTTCTTTGTGGCTGGTCTCTATTCAAGGGAAAAGAAGTTTAGCTGAAGAATCTTTTAGATGTGAGGGATCCTACACAGGAGAAATGGCTCCAACTAGAGCAAAACGGACCAGACTTAAAGACTAAGAGATTTTAAGGCTAGAGGTACAGAACTGTACACAAGCCAGGAGGATGCATCATCTGTCAGTGAAACCATGAGAACTCTGTATCTTTGTAAAAAAGAATAGGACATAAGTTGATAAAATTCAGGTACCAAATTCAGTAAAGAGCTGCCTCAACAGCCTGTTGTCACTTTGAGCAGAGTATCTAAACAGATAGCCAGGTCAGATGTGTAAGCACTTCAGTACAAAACCTGAAGTCTAAGGACTAAGATAAGAGAAGTGCAATGCTATTTTTCAAAGACAAGACTTATATATGACACAACTTCAGCAGCCAGAGATGTGGCGTGTTGTAATACTAGGGTGCGTTTTATAATAATCACAGAGTAGAATGCACAGGTGAGGGACTGCTGCTGTGAATTAAAGCATATATAAATAAAGTGAACAAATGAAAATTAAAAAGTACCATAAAATCTCCATGTTTTTTAATTCCAGGCCTAAAAAGAAAGAGAATGGTGCTAGAATCATACTATGCAACATCCTAGCAAAATGCTAACAGTGACTATGAAATGCAAAATGGAAAACTTGAGAAGCAGCAGCTAGCCAGGAAAAGAAAGGAGGAACTTTGCTTTAGAGCTAAGATCACTAAACCTACTTTAAAATGTGTGTATTAAAGAACCACCTTGTAATAGTGAGCATAATGCACATAAATTCAGTTCTCTATAGGACTGTAAAAAGAACAACAAAATCCACTACAGCAATTTGTAATTTCAGAAAAAAAATCCTGTTTAAAATAAGAAATACAGGAAAAGGAAATTAAAAAGAAGCAGCTAAGGGTAAAATGCTTTAAGATGCTACTGTTAGAAGATATGTTCTCGGCGATTCATGTCTCTTACACGTAACAGGAAAGCCTTCCTTTAGAATAGCTGTAATAATCCTGACCCCCAGTTGTCTGCCTCAATCATTCTGAGGAACATCTCAGCAGTTTGCCTGGCAGACACAGCAAATTACAGCCTGAGGTACTAAAGAAATCCCTAAACAGTTCTGATTTACCTGAATATGCTAGGTTGTAAACTGTTGTAATTCGGTTGCCACTTTAGATGAAAATCCTCTGCAAGAGGGCAAAATCTCCAGGAGAAAAGCACGATACGGTTCCTTTAGATGCAGGAAACTTTAAAGTTGTCCTACAGTAATTAATTTCTACTCATTACTCAGAACTCACAAAACAAAGGTATAAGCACATGTGAAAAAAGAAAATAATGGGATTTTAAAAAAGTGAGCCAAGCGAAGGGATTTACTAGAAATAAAAATAAACCATCCCAAAAGACGAAGTCATATCTAAATGCAGAAAGCAGAAAAAGCTGTACATTTTGATGATTTTTTTTTTTTAAAGAAAGTAAATGTAGAATAAGGCAGGCCCATCAAAATGTTGAGGAACAACTTTTTAAAGCCATAAATAACCTTTCTGAACACCTTACACAGAATCTGTTTCTGCCAACAGATGAGGTGTAAAAATAGTGTTCAAAGAACAAAAACCCCAAATTAATTCTTTGTACTTGTGTTCACTATGGAGAAATTTAAAAAGTGAATTCTTGCAAGTAAAACCCCTTCTCTGCAAGGTCAAGTCTGAGAAAATGTATAATGGAAAGAATAAATGGTTCCCATCTAACAGTTATAAAGAAACTCAGACATGAAAGAGCTTACCTAATAATTCTTGCACATAATCAGGGTGGGCAACAAAAGAATGGAAAGTGATTTAACGGCAATAGTAAAAAAAGGGCTTTAGGAAAAACCACACAGATCAGTTGGTCTATACTCTATGCCATAGAAACTGGCAGAAAATATAATAAATAGTAACAGACGCTTGGGTAGATAAAACAGGGAAGATTCAACATGAGTTTTTTGCAGAGGGAAATTCTGATTCACCAATCTATCAGAGCTCTCTGAAGGAGTCAATGGCATATGTGTGAGAGATTCAAGTAGTACTATTTGTTAAAAAAAAAAAAATAAAAAAAAAATTAAAACCCTCACCAAAGACTCTAAAAGAAAGTTATCATGACATAAGAGAAAGAGAATAAATATTCCTACAACACAATAGGATTTAATTTAGCTATTACTACACAGGAAAGACAGTGTGGAATCCTTGTGGATATACCTATGAAAGCACCAGCTCAATACTCAGCATTGACCATAAAGGCAAAGAAAAAAAAAGTTGGGAATTATTAAGGAAAAACTAGAAAATAAAACCAAACCCATGATTATATCCTTCTAATAAATCCATAGTAGACTCACATACTGAATACTATATGTAGATTTGAACTCTTGGTGCAGAAGAGGATATAAGCAGCCTAAAAAGATGCAGAAAAGGGCACAATGATGTTCAAAACATGGAATAATTTCTGTGCAAGGAGAGACTAAAAAGAGTTGAGTTCTTTGCCCTGGAACATAAACGACTGAGAAAAATATAAAGGAGTTTTATAAAATCATAACAAACAAGGACAAGGTGAACTGTTAATAATTGCTCCCTATTTCTCATTGCATATTTCTAGGAAGCATCCAACTAAGTTATCAAGCACCAGGTTTAAAGCAAACAAAAGGAGGTACGTTTTCACACAATATGTAATTAAATTGTGGAATTCACTTGCACAGGAAGGATGTTTTCGATGCCAAAAGCAAAAATGGTTTCAAAAAGCAACTGGACAAAATCAGAGAAGAAAGCTTGGGCTTTAATAGCCCCTTCTACCTGGGCTATTAAACACAATGGTGCAAAACCAGAAAACACTACCCCACACTAAGAAACAGGAAGGCTCATCTGCACATTTCTGAAGAGCAGAATGAACCAATCTGACATGTATCTGACAGCAGGTAAGCTTCAACATAGCTAACACATAGATCACAGAGTTTCTGGCTTTAAAAGCAATTTATGGAGCACACAGATTATGGCTGCAACTGATAATTTACTGTTGCACTGTCAACCTACTGTATGTTGATTAATATCCTTCCCCAGGTACAACCATAGCTAAAGTGTATGTTAAGGACAAAGTGTTAAGAGTGAAACAGAGAAGTGTTTGGAGAACAAGGCACTCTTTCATGCAACTTGTGGTATATAGATACAGCAGGTTTTCCTAACTGGATGAGATTCCAATAGGTGATATCCATTCCTGAGCTAAAAACCATCTACCTTATGTAGTTAACAGTGATGATATCCTCTTTGGTTCTAATGGGTGTTCACCACTGACACTGTGGAGTGATTTTTGTGAGAGCTGCAGTTAGTCTATTGTGCATGTTACACTCAAAAATGCCTTTTAAAAACTAAGTAAAAACATTAAGGTCACAAAGCAAAGCACGCTAAAGTATGAAAATATCAAAATGAAGTCTGTCACAACAGCTGTAGTGTTACAATACAATCTTCCATGTTATGATTGTATATTTTGTGTTCTGTATAATGGATACCATCCAGGGAATGAGACTAATTCAAATACTCTTTTTTTATCCTCTCTGTTCAGTGTGTGGCCCCAAGCCTTGTTTACTGAGTGGCATCCAAGTCTTGCATGAAATAAGATTTTTTTTGTTTCTGGCTTTTCTGTGGTACTCATCACTACAGCGTCTGAATATCTCAACAGTCTTGGTGAATTAATCCTCACAATGTACCCTCAGATGTCTGGAATGATTTTAATTCCTCATTGAAGAAAACTATCAGAGAAATGATTTGACTTTTTTTGTGGCCACACAGGAAGTCTGTATCAAAGACAGGAAGCCAATTTAGATCTGTTCATTCAAAGGGGTGCCAAGCATCTCCTGAACTCATCCTACAGAAGGAGCACTGAGAGGATTCATGCTTTTCCAGCAGACCCACAGTTCATCTGTAGCATAAACGTTCTCCAGCAGGAGCGGGATACCATGGACAGGGACTTCATTCCCACCACACCACGTAGCTAATCCTGTGAATTGGGAAAAGCGGCTCTAAGGATGCATCACTGCAAGATTCGCAAAGCCCTTGGAGATACTTAGATCATCAACACGATGATGGGCAAAGTATGACATTTTTTTGTTACAATCTTTTGCCGAAACCTCCTCCTGATCTGCATTCTCTAGGATTCTTGACAACACAAGGTATTTTATATGATATTTTTCTAAATAGTCTGAAGCAGGGGCAGTGGTATGGGTGTAAGAAATCAACAACTGACACATGGACTGTTTCTGTTATGTTAAAGATTAAAATTTATAGTTGTGGTGTAGTTCATAACTATGAATTACAACTTTATGAAACACTCTTTATACACTGCACTTGTGCTCTAAGTGCATAAAAACACACAAAAAATTACCCTGGTGTACTGCTACCTTAAGGGTCTGTCTCACACCTACCAAATCCAAGAAGCTGAGAGCAAAGCTCAATCTCTGTTCTTCTATTGTGTTTCCTATTGTGCCTACATATTGCAGCATTTGTGGTCTGTAAGATCACCCACTGTAGAAACAACTTTCAGTTCTCTGTGACAATAGGGTGAGCTGAGGACAGACTGGCAATCTTCGGAGATGAATTTCCTGCCCTTTGTGGGTTTCAGTTAGACTCTTAGCATTATTTGAACTTTTGTGGTTTAATTTTCTTTGTTGTTGTTTTAATTCTAATGGCAGAAAACAGGAGAAGAAACAACATCCCTCTGGAGGCAGTGAATCTCAGGATCTGAAGAGTAAATGGCCATGTTTTCTCTTTCTGGCATTTTAAGACAGATCAGCAAACAGAAAGGACCTAATAGTTCTGTAGAATGGCAAAGGGACAGAGCTTCTTATTTCCTGATATAGATACCAAAAGCCTTAAGATCGGTTGATGTTTTATGGCCTTCTGAACCGACTTCTTCCTGTTAGCATTCAACCACTACTACAGTCTCAGAAACTACTCGCTACCATTCTCTTACTAAGGACTGAAAAAGAAATAGGACAGAACAAAGGCTATCACATGAAGGCTATCCTGCAGTAGCAGTATTAGTTGCACAAAACACGTAGGAAAGAAAGCGTCTGCCAGCCTGAGACCCAAATATTTGTTTCACTCAGCTATTATGGTTTATAGCTGTGCACATGTTATTCAGAGAACAGGAGCTCTTAGTTACTCAGGCAGCAATGGAAATCCTTGGAAAAGGCAGCCAAAAAAGTCCTGTCCCATGTTCTTAATTTATAGAATTTACAGAATTATAGTAGACTACCCTTCTCTCTCCCCACTTCCAACATCTGTGGGCCAAATCCACTACCTTTAGGATCAAAAAGTAATGAAAAAGATGTTTTCTCTGCCAATGTGCAAGCTTAGCTGGGCAAGGATATTCTTCCATAACCACTGGTGACTTGAATCAAGTGACCCTTTCAAATAGCAGTGAACTTTGGATGCAAAGATGAGATCAAGAACTATACTTTAGTAACTACAGTTATTAAATTCTTAATGGGGGTCAGATCTGTTTGTTTATGTTCTCCCCTCACAGATGCAAAGGGCATTATAAAACAGTATTTCTAATGTATATGCAGGGACTTTCCCTTTATCTGTTTGAAAAAGAATCATAAAATAACTCCCCTGTAAAAATAAATAAGCCACTAAAACAAATAAGACACAACTTCTCCAAGGGTGAAACGTGCCAGCTATGGGAGAACAGTCACTAACTACTGCCATGAGTTTTCTCAAATACCAGGGATCATCAGCATAAGAGAGTTTTAGTTAGGTCCATCTTGACTAACATACGCAGAAGCGAACATTTCTGTTTCTTCATTCCCTCATTCTCTTGGGTGTCACAGCTTCCTATCTTTTGTTTCTGTTTATAGTCATCTCTCACCATGTATTTCAGGAAAAGAAAAATCTAAATAAAGATCAGAGCCTGCTCCATTATGTGCCCTTCCTCTTCTTCTTCTCCCCCTTTCTTGCATTGTGCAGTGTTGTGGCACCTATTAACTACCCATGTTTTCAGAATGACATTATACAAGGTGCAGGATGTACCACTGTGCCCTAAAAATATCAACAACTGCATTAGTCTCACAATAATTAATGGCAGGCATTATGCAAATGACAACTTTTTCACTGCAAAATAATGACATTTCTTCATTTTGAGCAGAGTTATGCAAAACAATGAATTGGGGATGATAAATCACACAGGAGAATTAAGAAAGCCATAACGTTCCTGCCCAGGCAGGCAGAAAGACAGACAGACCAACAATTTAGAACACATTGTTTGTTCTCAAACCGCTATTAAGAAATAAATAAAAGCATAGCCAGTCGGTCATTAGAACGTATGTGTAATTTAGTTTCCCCCCTTTAGGCAACTATGCATAAGGGGACGTTAAATTCTAGCAATTGGATTATTACAAGTCAGAAGCAAATTTTTTTTTTATTAACCTTAATAAGTCATTCACTCAGAGACTACAGTCATCAGGCAAATAAAATGTATCACATGTCATTCTCCTACACATTAACTAATTTCTTATGCAAACATCACAATGTATAGCAATTACCGCTGCTCAAAAAAAACCCCAAAGTCAGTTTCAATTTATTTTATTGCTTTTGTGCGTGGCCATTTCCTGTAGCGCTTTATTCTCTATCCCTGCGTTTTAGGTGCAAAAGAAAAGAAACGCAAGAAACGAGAAGCCACTTCTCTGAAACGTTCCCACACCTTTTTCTCCTTATTGTGAATGCTGTCGGAAAAAGACGTAGGTAGGATCCTCTTGTAAGCCTGAAGGAGCTTCTCAAAGGTAAAAAGCTAACACTGACCAGCTGCAAGCACCCTCCCTTCCCCATCCCTTTCTCCACTACATGCTTCCCACCTGCTGAAAGAGCAATCCCTGCCCAGTCCTCCCAGTGCCTCCTGCCGAGAGCCTGGTGCAGGACGGTCTGTGAGCTCCCCAGAGCTACCGTTCCTGCACTGCTCCCTGAAGAGGAGGCTTCCCAGCGAGAGTGGGACTGGAGGGTAGCTTTGAACTCCCCTACGTACAACACTCCTCCACTGTTCCTTACGGTGTCTCCTGCTGGAATGGAAGTATCTGTAAGCTTTTTAACAGACAGCGCTCCCGGATCTTTCTTTCTAGTGATTCCTGCTGGGAAAGTCTTGATGTATCAAAGAATTACAGCGATTAGAGCTGGAAAGACCTATGGTATTTAATCATTTACTCCATCCTCCCACCTGAGCTGGGGTATTCCTTACACTGTTTTTTTCTGATGTTCTATCTAGTCTAACTTTAAAGAGTGCCGAATAACTGGGCTCTCACCTCCTCCCTGGGGAGGTTTTTCCACAGTGGTATGTCATGAGACTCGAAATTTCCCAAGGTATTCAGTGTAATTTTACTTCTTTATGTTTAGTTTTATTAAGCAGGCATTAGTTTTCAGACTTCCAATACTACCATAAGATTGCTTTTCTCTGTTAGTAGAGACTGGAACTGCACCAGTCTTCCTCGCATCCATAGCTCAGCATATTTAACAACATTGTCCACTGAAAAAAAGCTGGATTTGCAGCACATGAAGTTTATCCAAAGACTGTTTTTATTCTTCACAGTGACTTCTCACAAGAACTGGTATGAACAGGGAGGGAACCAGGACAGGACCTTTACAACCAATGCAGTATTACCTCCCTTCTACCCACATCAGTTGCTCGCCTCAGGAAGCACTGGTGGCCATTCCAAACACACATAAAGCAGAGCATCAGCAAGGACTACATATTCCCCATGACGCCTGGAGGTTAATTGCATAGCTCCTGTTAAGCACAGGGAGGGGGACTGGAAAACTAACAATTCATGCATCACAGTGGAGAGTTAACTCCAGCTTTATCTGAATCAATAGGAAGATGAACCACCACATTTTCTTCTCTCCAAATGCAAAGTACCCTTGCCTTCACCCAAACACAACCGAGTACATCATTGACAAAGTTGTACAGAGAGCCCAGGAAAGAGAACAGTTGTGCTGGAAATAACTGGTATGTTTGGAAACGAAGTGGTAGCAGTTGACCCCCCTCCCCAGGTCCCCCCTCTTACCATCTATTTCAGGACTTTTAAGATTCAGTGCAATTCACCCCCCTTGGAACATTGCAAAAAATTCTCCACCTCCAGCCTCTCATCCGGAAGTTAATAACATTTTGCAGCTCTCCTTAAATAAAATCCAGCCCATCCTGGATCAATAAGACTGATGCCTATTTCCCTAATGGCAGCCGATTGCCATTTGCTATTCAAATCAGACTAGATAAATTACAGTACATGCCAAGGAACAGGCCAGTGAATTAAGACAGGCCTCCTGAGGACCAGCGATATTATTAATCTTTTAAGACACTATCATATTTCTTCTTGACAGTGTGCGTAGACTCTCAGACATGCTGCACCCAGATTGAAATATCAGCTGCTGCAAAAAATCAATAGCGTTAGAAACACAATAATTTTCTGTCTGCAGGGTCCCCAATAAGCAACACTTGTGTTTCTCCTCCTTTCCACATCTCTGCTCCAAATGCATTTGTTTTAAAACCCAGGCCTCAAATCTGAATAATAATTGCGGTGGGCAAAGTTGCTTTTGTTGTCATTCTTTGCCACAGAAGCCACAACTGTGATTCTTGATAAGGTTGCGGTTCTCGGAGACAGCGTAAGGTACTCAAGGGTCAGATACTCACCTAGTGTATTTTACCCTTCTACCCTTCTCCCCACACCCTCCTGCTCAGTCTCTTGCTCTCTCACTGCAGGCTATATAAAGACAGATATTGCTAGAGCTCCTGCTATCCCTAAGAAAAATGAAAACAGGGACCTTGGACCTGAACTGACAAAGGGATACCGTACATGACAAGAAAGCAAAAAGCTTAAGGGATTTCTCTTCACACTGGCAAGAGAAAGGGTCAATTCAAACAATTTTGATCTCTTTAGACCTGTGGATGAATTCAATAGAGGCTCTGACAGTCAAGTAAGCTGCCCGCCTGGTTTCTCGACTACTCTTTATGCTAAAAGGGAGAAAGATTCTACAACTGATAACTATTCCAAAAAGGGTATTTTATGATTTACGAGAGAAGTGGGCTTAGGGAAAAATGTCTAGCTTAGGGGATTGGCAACAAGATGTTAAAATGAGGTTTCTCCTCACCCTTGACATGATATAGTTTAACTGTGTGAAAAAAAAATTATAAACCACAACAAAATCAGAAGTCTCCACACAATTCTAAGCATGAGAATATTCTGCATATAACTGGGTAAGAAAAATGTCTACAGAAATGGACCAGAGTGGATAAATCAGTTCCAGGTTGGCTAAGCTGCTATTCAAGATTGCCAGATTGCTGGCATCCTAGGCCAACAGTGACCAGAAAGAGTTGATGAATGTCCTAATTGGGTGAGAGTAGTAAGGCAATGAAATCATTCAAGTTACATCACAATTAGCAGTTGCCTTCTGCCCTCAAAACATTGTTAGCAGCATCGGGAGGACCAGAGACCAAAAATATTAACTCTCCTCTGGCACTTGCAGAATCTAGGGGGCTTCAATTCAACCTCTATTTAAAAATTGGGGTAAGCACGGCCACAAGCAATACCAACATAGCCCTGCCTTCTGGTGAATGCTAAGGTGACCTGGCCAATGGCCACGGTATTCCAGCAAAGCGCTTGTTAGTGAATGGACGAGGAGTCAAGCCTGTGCGGCTGTGGGGTATGCTCTACCTTCTCTATACTGAGCAGAGAACTCGGCTCCTCTTCTCCCTCCTCGGGATTCTCAGTACAGCACCTCTCCCCGGTGCACAAAGTGACGTGCTTAGACAAAAAGGAGAGTGAACCACCATCAGGCTTGTTGCTAAGGAGGGGGTAATTTTAATTAGAGATGGCCAGTGGATGAGAATTTTGCTTCCTTCATTGGGACAGATATGACAGGTTTTGAACAGTCTGAAAAATAATGTGCTGGCCAAATGCCTTCAGACCTAAAACCGTGAAGTTTTCAATTTCTCTGTCACTGGAAGTGACCAGAAAGTTCTCTTCACCAAAGTCCTTCTGCTGAAGAGAAATGGGAATACTATGATGAAATGATGCCTTGTTCTGACCAGCTCTAAAATTAATACAACAGCACCATGATGCAATTTTCAATTAGAAAATTAGTTACTTCCCAGTAACCTGTAAATCCAAGAAGCAGACCTGAGATTCAGCTCTTGCTCCTGATTCTCCATGAGTTGGATTTGATGTACACATCTGAGCATCAGTGTATACACTCCTGATGTATACAGGTATCACCCTACTTCCGATAGATTTTGTTTATGCCATGTGGGGCCTAGGAATATGTTGATAACATTTTGTATAATTTCATTTCATTGCTATTTTTTTTCCTTCTGCGTTTTTCACCTACCTAAATTAAA
This sequence comes from Scopus umbretta, assembly GCA_013400535.1. Lineage (NCBI taxonomy): Eukaryota > Metazoa > Chordata > Aves > Pelecaniformes > Scopidae > Scopus > Scopus umbretta. The sequence continues at coordinate 7,219 of VZTL01073905.1, read as the reverse complement.
TTCCGCTTTCATTAATCCAGGAAAAACCTGCCCCTGAATTAGTAAAAGATATCTCAGTAACTGGACATTAATTTGGGAAGCTGAAACCAACGTATTTGCAAACATGACCTTGTGAGCCACACGCATGTGGAGTTCAGTCTAAAGTGTGGGGCTTGTATGAGCATGGGTACAAAACTACAAGTAAGCAAGCAGTATGGCAGCTAAGAAATAAATACTGAAGGACTAGCAAGGAAAACATCATGGGCTTTTCCTCTCCTATCCTCAAATCACTCCTCTGCTTGCTTCTCCTCTTTCTCCTATAGTCTCCTCCTATCTGTGCTACTTCCTCTATCTACAGATCATTGCTGCTTTGATTTTGCATAGCAAAAATCATTAGCTCACACAGTACTAGGTCTAGCACCAGTATAGTTTCTTAGAAGATGTCATAGCATCTATTCTAAGACAACTGGGACCTACAAATACGTAGGTGTGAGAGAGAGAAGAGAAACTCATTTCTCCAAAGCAGATAAAAGGCTAAAACAACATATACAGCCATCAACACTTTGAGTCAGGCCTTGTGACAAGTTCCTATGGCAGTCCCAATAATGTGGTGGTAGTCTTACGCTACCCCTGGAACCTGTGCCACATCTATGCAGAAAGCCCTGAAGTTGTAACTGGGCTGCAGTATAGCATCATGGACACAAAACTTCAAACATCGAAGTATGTGACAGCCATTACATTAAGAATGCCCTGTCTTTATGTTTGTAAGCATACTGAACACCTGAATATGAATTGAGGTCTTTAGAAAGGTGGGAACTTCGCATCACTGGACACTGTAACAAGGGTTTCCCCCCCTAAACCTGTACTCCACCTGCATGTATTCTTTTTCTGTTGCAAAGGAACACAATTTATTCTGATCAATATACACTAATTTCTTCCTTTCTTTTTAAGTGCTATTATATCCTATTATATTACCCTATGCCCTCCGTTACCGTTGCATTTGGAAAAGAAATCATTTCTGTAGCAACTGGCCATACAACTATTGTGCAGGTTGCCCTGATATTTTTCCCCTGGGAGGCAAGATCATCAGTGCAGCGGACTGGTATTAGCAAGGCCATGTAACTAGATGGACTCCTTCATGCTGAAAAATACTCTCTTGGGATTTAAAAGAAACTGTGCACATCTTCCTTCTGACATTTCTGTTTCTAAAGCAAAGGATTAGACTGAGGGCAAAAGTACTGTACAAATAAAGCGTTAGGGCCATCGCTGCTGGCCAAAGCTGGTTCAGAGGAGATTCTCTAGACAGCCTCCTCTGGATAGATCCTGCTGGAACTGAGTCTGCAGACTGTAATGTTTAAATACCATTCAGAAGTTAAAACACTAGTGACAAACCCAGTTAGGTTTAAAGCCAGATTTCCATTGCAAAACACCCTGCATGCCATCCCTGCTGACAGGCAATGCTAGGCACCGCTGTCAGCTACAGGGTACAAAAGGAAGAGGAAAAAAGTAAATGTGTTGCAAGTTTAAGGCACAGACACATACTGCTAACAACTGCTGTCTGATATTCTTCCTCATCCCCAGTCTCTGCCCCAAGACATTGCCCTGATTTTGCGATACAGAAGAGAACTGGTCTTTGCACAGAAATCTACCCACAGGCTATAACTCCAGGATACCTTAAAAGTATGCGTCTTACCCTGTGCTTGGCCTCTTTAGTCATAGGTGCTGAACAAGCCCATTCTTTGAGGAGGAAGCAGCACAGGGATCATCATCAAACTGTGGTTGTGATTCACTATGATAGCCTACCAGCTCATTCTATAAGAACAGATGGCTAGAGATGGAAATTGCAAGGGCTAGAGATGGAAATTGCAAGTGCTTTTAGGAGAAAGAAGCTGGGAGAAGACTGACGGTACAAGAACTCCATGCTAGAAGGGTAGGAGTTGTACAGAATACATCATATGAGAAGAAGAAAAAGGAAGATCTGGCTGGAAACAGTCAAAAGACATAAAAGATGCAAAAGGAAAAGCAGAGAACACTGAATGATGAGAAAGATGAGATAAATCAGGATTTTGGGGGTGACTGGAGGAAGAAAGCCTAAGCACTGAAAAGATGTCAGGAAATTCAACCAGACTTCACCCAACCAGCACAGGATGTAATGCCCTCCCTAAAAGCTGCAGCTAGGTAAAAACCGTGTTTCCTTTTGTGGTCATTAGCATTTATATCTAGCAGTAAGTTGAGAGCAAACCATTTTTGAGGGCTCTATCAGCTATTCTTCTTTCCATACGACTACCACAGCCTCCCTGGCATGACCAGAAAAATATTCAAAGAAACCATGTATTAGAAAATTTGGATCTTCTCACCTCTTGTTAATGCCTCGGTTCAGCTGAGGTCAGAGGTGACAGGAAGCCACTGGTATACAGTGAGCTCTTTGAAATGAGTCTGGAAAAGGTAATGAACTTCTCCAGAATAAAACTCTCCATGGTGCATTGGAAAGAAATTGCTGCTGACACTCCCTGGTTGCATCCTTAATAAAGGAGGTCAGGGAGAAAGAAGGCCTGACACTGAGAGATCAGGAGCATCCTAAATCCTCCCTTTGCTTTCTGTGCCTCCCATTGCAATGAGGTCCCACCAAGCTGCAGGAACTGAGCCATACACCTGTGCAAGACACGTTAAATAATGCATATCAGTAAGCCATGGCCTCTTTCTTTGTCTGAAGACATCTTCCCTCCAACTCGTGGCTAATATCTCCTAAGGGGGGTGGGAGGGAACATCTCACGTTGTGGCAGCCCCACCGTCTCTCTCACGTGGGTAGAAGTACGATTTCCCACACTCACACGACTCTATCCCTGCACTGGAACCTCTGGTGGAGACACTCCCAGATCAGTTACAGGTTTTAATTATGAGATGACAGTACCTATGGCTGGCTTTGCTTGAACCGGCATGTGTCACTGAAGCCGATGGGAAATATGTAAGAAAGAGACCCAGGTTAATTAGCCTGAATATTTTACAATGATTATTTTCTACAAGCAAACCCTCCCACATCTTATTTGTCACCTGTCAGGTTGCTGTTCTTACCCACCACAATCTCTCCTTGCCTCTTCGTGTCATAAAAAACCAATGGTGAAAATGACAGACAGATACAAACAAGATTTTGGTAATTACAGCACTGTGGCTGGTGGTTGTTTGAACATCGTTTTATTTCTTCCAATCAAACAAGTCCTTGGACTTCACAGCCCTAGAGCTTCAGACAGGGGTGAAGCTGATTATATTATGACATTACAGTGCAGACTGGCAGATCAGACAAAGTGGATTTCACTCAGTAATTAAACTGCAGTATCTTTCGTCTAAAGTCCAGGGCAGGATTAATCGAAAGGTAGCTCTTTATCATCGCGATTAGTGCTGGGATTTGAAGAGTGAGTCCACAGATTTCTGATTTGATAGCTTGTCCTGGGTACCAGCTTATTGGTGGCTGCACATCTGTCTGACTTGTAAAAATAGCATGAGGTCAAGATATATTTGCCAAGTTGCACCATTTCCTTTATTTTATTTTTAGCTGGAGGAAATTCAGATTGATTTAAATATTACAGTGTCCTTTGTCTTTCTGTGGCAGTATGACAATTTCTATTTAAGACCTGTTAACATATAACTCTGCCCCCATCCTAAACTGCATTGTATCCATAGGACAGACTCACAATTTTCTGTGTAGCTTTACCTTTATTCTTCAGGGTCCAAAAAAAAAAATCCACCTGATCTTGGGAAACAGAACAATTCAAATTTAAAAGACAATAGCTTTATAGTTGCTCTAAAATGGTCTAGCAAATTAAGTTTCAAGCTTTCAAGGAGCTCCTAAGATTTACTGGATGAAAATAGAGTCTTAAGATTTTGGGTTTGTGTCAGCATTGTATAAAATCCCTAATACCAAATGCCAGCTGATGCTGGTTTGGGTTTTTTTGGGGGGTTTTTTGGTGGGTTTTTTTGTTGTTGTTGTTTTTAAGTTTCCAAAAAGCTTTCAATGCTTCTGCTTCTCCTCACAACTTTAATAAACACAGAGCTGGGAAAATTCGCTCTGTACAGCCAGACAGTTTCCTTATGCTGCTGGCTGGGGAAACAGCACTCCTGGCACCTGCCCTGATTTACTCACTGGAGGACATTATCTATAAGTGGAAAAGCAATGGATATCTCTTTTTACTTTCTTCTGCAAATAATCGTCATGTTTAGGAAACAGAAAAATCAAGGAAATATTAAGAAAAACACTATTGCTTCCCCCCACCAGCAAAACAGAGTTAGGATCTGACTACAAATTCGAGAGGTACTCTACCTAAAAATTGGTGCAGACAATACTGTTTCTGGTTAGATTCTAGGGGGAATACCCCAGTAAGAATTCCAACTCCGCAGAAGTGTGTAGAGGGTGACTTGGCATTTGCCTTTAGGAAGTCACATACATATTTACCTTCCTTTCATTACATTTTCAAGCCATGGCAGTCACAAAAAATGGTGAGCCACAGGCCACTGTTACTAGGTTCCAACTGCTTCCACAACAAAGGCTGATTAAAACAGAAATGCATTTGTGAAAACTTCAATAAAAAAATTTATTTGCAGCTGAATGCGGTTTTTGCAAGACAAATGCTTTTACTGAAAATGTTAGGAATTTTTGTGGAAAACTCTCAGCTGAAAATCAAAAGTATTCTCTCTGGAAGTAAATTCTAAATTTTTTAGCCTTAAAAAAAGAAGGCACAATTTACACTGTTTTGTTTCATCCTCAGAACACACAGTCCTGTGCCTACTGCAGTCTGCATGATTTAAATGTGATTTAGAATAGCTTGGCCCATCTCTACAGCAGGATAATCTCCAAAACGTCCTTTGACATTTTGCCTATAGCAATGTCTTCTTTCATTTGTATGAATCTTCAATGTAGATTATGAAGATCTAAAGCACGGGCAATCTCTTAGTTTCTTCTCAAACATTTACTACAAACACACCCTAATTCTGTTTGGGGACTGGGGTAGTACTACAATCCAAATAACTAAATAATTCCCTAGGCAAACAAACTATTTTATTTGCAGTTTTATTGTTATTGTTATTTTTGTAATGGAATTTACAGAGAAAAAACCAAAATTATTCATAACCATTCACTTTAAGTCTTGAAAGCTATTTCACAGCTCTCGGAGCCATAGAAGTCCCTCAGTATCATGCAGTTCAATTCCCATACAATAAAGAACTTACAATTCCACCCAGTAATTCCTAAAGCAATTCTAATAACTGGTGTCTGAATGGGCATGTACCTTTTACTAACACATATGATCTTAATTTAAGAAGTTAAACCAGCAGAATAACACAAAATACCTTGGAAATTTGTTTTAATAAGTACTTTCACTGCCCAAACACTTATAAGTGGGGAGACAAGAGGAAATCCAGCCAAGCAAACAGGCAGAGGCACAGAACCGTCATACAGATGAATGACGAATACTGCATTTCTTGATCAACTAATAAAGACACAGATAAGTAATACCAGACAGAACAGTTTCAGTAATCTTTGCTTAAATGGCTAGCAAAATACGTAATAAAATCTCACTGCTATACTTGTTCTTTGTAGAGGTGTGAAGGTGAGAATTTTATTCCTAGTCCTGCTGCTGATACTACAGATACAGATTCAACTCGCACAGGGATTTCAAAGCTAGTATTCAGACCACCAAACTATTCCTCACACCAAATGGAAAACAAAATGCAAATGAACTACTGCTGATCCTGATCTCATGCTGTTTCCCTCCTGCCTTTCACCGTTTTTCCCCATTTTCCTCTGAAAATTCTAGTATGTTTTAAAAGTATTATTAACCAATCTAATAAGTACCAGACTTTATATTTCTATTTTTTTCTCATTTCTGAGTCTTTGTATTATGGCTTTGATCATAAATTCAGTGTCTTCCCTCCAAACACAAGGACTAGAACCTTATTTTACAAACAAAAAACAAAGATCTTGACACTATCTGTTTGCCTCAAGAATAGAATCCTTAAGGAAAACATGAGATATTATGACACTTTCAGTAACACTGCAACCACTGCCAGAAAAGTAAAACATTAATCAAGGTGTGCACATCCCTCTGGTTTTCATATTATGCATAAACACTGAAATTCCACAAAAAAAGCCTAGCAGTTGTGAGTTGCTCTGGAGAAAAGCTAGACATCATAACCTATCCATGGTTTCACGAAGTGGTCAATCAACAAATGCTTCCTGCTGCATAGGAACGGACCCTAAAATGCCAAAACCTGGCTTTGAGGACACAGTGGCAAATTTCATATTAATATAAACCAGGGCAAGATTTGTCCCAGTGTAAATGCAATCAGAACTAATGTTATGTTTTACAGAATTCCTAAAGAACTACAAATGTCTTCCACCAACCACCTGGAAACGGGGAAAATACATGTCTTGCAGCACGATGTTACTTTTTGAAATTAAATCACAACTGAAAGCTTAGATAAGTCCAGCTAAGAGAGGAAGATAAATTCCCAGCCATCAATATCAAAAATGACTGCATATGTTCCCCAAATTCAGAAGATGCTGTCAGCATCCAGTTCCTAGGCCATATGTTAGTCAGATGAACTAAATCGATCCATAAACCTAACCAGGAAGTTATCATGAGGGCTGAAACTGTGATGCACTGATTAAGAATCTGTTTATCTCAATTAAAGACATAACCATAATTACTTTCAGTTGAGTCACTCACACTCTCGTAATGTACCCATCCTCAAATGATATTTAACATCGTATACTAAGTATGTCAAGCATTCGTTCCATTAATAATACTTTGTACTTCTATTCTGCTTTTTATCCCATGAGCCCAAAGCACTTTGTGATCATGAATTAATCAATGCTACCACCACCTCTGCATTGGAAATAGTTGGCTGGAGTCCACTCAATGACCCTGGATGATAGATGGAGAAGTGATCCTCACTCTTATTGTCTATCCCAAGTCTTAACCAGAAGACAAATCATCAAGTAATAAAACTGAGTGGCAGTGGCTTCCCCAAATTCACTGAGTACGAAGCACAATCAAAATAAATTTGTCAGAGTAAGCATAGATCATAAACTTTGCCTTTACCAAGGTTGAGCATATGAAAACAGAAATATCAAAAATGAAAAAAAGAAAAAGCACAACTTACAATTCCCTAAATTAACACCAAGTTTGCCAGGGTAATAGTATCTCATTGCACTGCATGATCATTAGTATCATAGAATGGTTTGGGT
>VZTL01073888.1:766-28217 GCA_013400535.1 Scopus umbretta | reverse complement strand
CTTCTCAGTGGTGCCCAGTCACAGGACAAGAGGGCAACAGGCATGGACTGAAATACAGGAGGTTCCCTCTGAATGTTAAGAAACATGCTTTTACTGCGAGATGACTGAGCACTGGAACAGGCTGTTTATTGAACAAGATCTCATACAACTTGCTGTAATAACAAATAGGATTTCACAGACATCACAGATAAGAAAACTAGAGAGTTTGCCTCTTGTTCAGTTCAAAGAGAGATGTTAATTCTATTTCTGACTAATATAAATATAAGCAGCATTGGCTTTGCCATATCACCTTTTAAAGAAAACATGCTGCACATTATACCATGCAGTATACAAACAGGCAGCAGAACTTCTTACTACAAATTGTTTCAGTAGTTTCCTCTATTATTACTGGGAAAATTTACAAATCATAAATGTGCAACAAACATATTAAAATAAGGACATCAAAAGCATGCGACAAAATCTCCAGGGTTGTTTGTGTTTATACATATATAGACTTCTTATTTCATTTCTGCCAAACCAAATTTTATACGAAGCATTACTAGTCATGCTTAAAATCTAGTTATGCCTCTCAGAATGGCATTATACTGACCTATGTCCAATATCACCAATTAGGTAAGCAGCGATAATGGAAAAAGACTACAGATACAGAAGAGGCTTGTTTTACACAATGCTTTCACTTCAGCAAAGGAACTTAAGAACTACACCACATACTTCTAGTAGCCATGAGAGAAATTCAAAGGCAATATGCAAATTTGTTCAAGCACTGAGAGCACGCCTCATGGATTTTTAGACTGCAATGTTCTCACTGTTTCTGTGCTTCAAAGGGGACAATGGAAAACTTACAGATGCGTGTTGAAATTCAGAATGGATAGAGAAAAACAAGTTATATTTACATCCATTTACTGTAGAGCACTGACCATATAGTCACAACAGCAACCACACAGATCATCATTCAAATATGTAACAGCAGCTGCAATTTGGCATGCACTGTCACCTTGTAACAAAAAGGTAATATGCTACAACGCCATTCACCAAAAGCATCTGGCACCAAATATTCCACTGTATTTTAAAAATTACCCAGAAGCCTTAAAGACTAGTTCTATTTCCAAATTTTCCTCCTTTTTTTTCCCCAAGTTAAAGTAAACAATGTTACTTGCACACTGTACAGAAACATAACTTATGTAGAAGGGCTGTACATCAAATGTATTTCCAAATTCTAACATTTTTTTGAGATAAACGTGAAGTCCAACCCCCTTCTCCTGCCAACAGTTGTCATACATATTGTTCCTAAAGACATAAAATTCCATATAGGAACAAGTCAGAAAAATTCCTTTTAATGATAACAGAAGTATCAAAAAACTTTATTGTAGTCTTAATACTCAAGATTTAAAAATCTTTTACTTCTAGCCTAAATATACGAAGAACCTGTTTATATTCACCAATTAGTAAGCCAAACTTAACTTTCCATTTAAATAGCTTCTCTCTCCTTTTGGTGTTTAGTCAGACTTTCAAAATCCTCATTTATCATTCATCACAGTTTTCAGACACCATCTAAGAACATATCAGATCATGTGATGTGGTGTACTAGATACTACATAAACATGGTTAAAGAGCTTATAACCTAAATATACAAAACAGACACACTGGTAAAGGAGGGGACAAAGTATCAAGAAGTAACGTCTGTACAAACCAAGTAACATAATGGCCTCAGCTATCACACTAGTTCTACAGTTGTTTAGTGTTGGTGTTTAAACCGCCACGTTCTGCAATATTCTAACAGTAATAAATGCAACGGGGTAGTTCTCACTGGGCTGCATGTACCCCCACACCCCAAGACAGCAGTCATTCATTGTTCTGTTCCAGTTGAATGAAGTCTCACTAAGGCCAAAGAGAATTATAATTCTTGGTGGCTTCATCACATTAATCTTGAAGATATAATACGGCTTTATGCAAAAATCATTGAAAATTTATGTGTTTTGTCAAAAAGCTTTTACTTCTATACTGACTTCTCTGCAATCAAATTTCAGCTTATGAAGTTAAGTATGTTCTGATATTTCTAACTTCTCATGCTTTCACACAAAACCATGCCAACACTCGTTACACAGTGATTATTTCAGTAAAGATATCAAATACATGTACTACCAAATTAGCATTATAAAACTAAGAATCCCAGAGTAACAGTTAAAAAGCAAACAAATCTGAAAAAGTTCTATATGTAAAGGCATACCTGTCTCTGTGGTGAGCCAGACAATCCCAGCCCTATCCTGTATGCACTTAGAAGTTTACATGGCAATAGTTGTGGTCCCAAATAAATTAATAATTTGATTTAACTTACTGAACTCAGTGTTATTACTTGATAGAGTGTGTACACAGAACCAAACATACGGAAAGATTTTCCATTTTCAGATAAAATTCACAATTTTTACTTACTTAAAACTACAGAGCAAAAAATTGTATGAACTAGACATTAAAATATAAAATATCTTAACATTCAAGATCTCTAAATCACACAAGGAACTTCTAAAGTGATGTATTTGCTTCTGTTGTAATTCTATAAGACTGATGGTTAGAACAGGGGAAGATAAGAGCTTTATCAAATCAATAACATTTTGACCATAACACTTGCTCGAAAGCATCGTGTTTTACAGTTGTTCCATTAAATGTTCAAAAACTACAAAGGTTGTACAGAGCATTTTTGTTTTGTTATAAAGATTAGATTATGATAACAAGCTAAACGTTTTCCAATAAGTAACATACAAGGTCATAACTTTGACTAGAATCCTTATCCTAGGATAATTACAGAAAATTACAAAAAATAAAGAAGAAAGTCTTTGGTATAGTTTTCTTTTCAAAAAACTTCCTTCACAACTACTACAGACATTGTAGTTTTTATTATGTACAGTCTATTACCACAGTTATGTTAACAGTGAAACTAGTATGATGTCAACAGTTAGGTTTATAATTCACATTTAAAATAATTTCAAATGACTAAGCAACTCTAAATGCTAGTAACGTTAGAAATGTGATACAGTAATTTTAATTAGAAATAGATCATAAAAAAAATTGAGGGCTATATAGGTGATGACAAATTAAAAAATAATGACTTAATCAAAATTAGGTTGAAAATTTTGCCACTGGTGATCAAAACCATGGAAAAATGTTTCCTAATGTAGTCACTGAATCTTTCTAGTCACTCAGTATACAAGGGCAATCAAAAGACAAAGCAATGAGTAACAGCTGATTCTATACATTAATGTTAAGGAAAGACTTTTACATGAACATTTGAAAATACCAGGCTCAAATTACATTTTAGAAGGATACATAACAGTATTGCAAAAGTAAATACATCGTCTGTTTTAAAAAAACAGGTATACCAGGAAATGTTGTGCTGCTCCAGTTATGACACAGGAATGAAGAATAATTTAGCACATTTAAAAACAGGGTAAAGTTATTAAAACAATAAAGCAGTAATTCACACATTAAAGTTTTTCAGACAGTGCTAGTGCAGAATAAGCTTAATGGGACTCAAATCAATGTTTGGCATTTACTACCTAATAAGGTAATTCTGTAAGAAATAGAAATGTTTAAAGATCATGTTAATCCTCCCACTTCAAGGGCCTAGGATGAAACTTCCCTGATGTGCATAGTGTTCTATAATCATGAGACAAATATCGAAAGATTCTTGTATTGATCACTTAATAATTGACCACTTATAACTGAGACAGAACATCAGGCTACACAGACTACTGGCTTGATCAATTATGATTAATTTAAGCTTTAGAACATTCTACTGGTCTGCCAAACAACACTTAACAAGAAGTCTAAAATCAGGCAAAACCTGTGTTCTTTCCAGGTCAGGACTATGGGGCATGAAAATTAAGGTCAAGAATATGTCAAAGAAAACACTGCCATACAGACCCACAGCCTTAACTTCTCATATCTTTTTCAAGTACTTCATATGCAAATAACACGTTTTGACATTATATACAGAATCTGTTCCAGTGTTCACCTATGTCAATTTATGAACTGTATGGTTCATCTCCTATTAAAATGGGTTTTGATAAGAGTAGTTATTTTAGAACAAGTTATGCAATTAAGTTGATAGACCATCCCAAATGGTTAAAACACGATTTACTATTCAGACTCAGGAGGCTTATGAGGTCTCAGTAGTTAAAACTAGTTGCAAAATACTGATCCTAAACAGTGACCATCAAAAAAAAATTCTCTATGCTTTTAATTAAACATTATAAACGAAAACGTTGTGAAATGAAAATTTTAATATGCAAAACTTAACATTTCAAATAATTCAAAACAAGATCAACAGTATGTGCAGCACACTACAAAGAACAGGGTGACAGAAAACAAATATGTGTAACAAGAATGCACTACTGGCATATATGGAAGAGAAAGCTTCCCCCCTTTCCCCGCTCCTTTCCCTCCAAAAATACGTACCTGCTGAATGTGTCTGCTAGCTCGTTTCTGAGGTTGGTAGATAAGCCAAGTATACAGGACTGGATCAACATTAATTGCTAATCCTTGTACACTGGATAAGAGTACTGCACCTATACACCATAGAAAAGAAAATAAAATGTAAACTACCTGCTAAAGACCTCCATATAGGAATTAATTTTTCTTGCACACCAATCATCTTTGACACAGACTTTTGTTTGGATTGGACCTACATATATATTTATTTTAAATTCCAATCAAGAGTAATAATTAAAACATAAACTTCGATAACTTCTTGAAAGTGAGAAACTTGCCAGCACTGCCAGCATTATGGACACATAGATGAAAGATGCAGAGAATTGAATTTTGCTTTTGCTTATTACAATTTTTTTGCCAAGAAAAATGCTTGTTTTCACAAAGTTGTGTAACTGAATACGTACAACACCTTTCCTCAGATTCTCAGCCAACAACAACATTATGCAAGAAATTAAGTCAATGAGACCCTTGACAGAAAAAGAATATAATGCACGACTCCCCCCCAGCCTCAATAAAGAAAACTTGGTCTAGGACAGTGGGTTCTTTTAATAACAACAGGTCTACTTTAGGATAGTGTCTGCCCAAAGCCGCTCAGGACAAACATTTTTCAGGTAAATGTGGTCATGAATATTCTTTAGTGGACTAGTTAGGTAAAATAAGGCAAATTTTGGAACTCTGCTAACGTTGGCAGTCTTGGTACTGTGAGCTCTTAGGATTTTATCCTAAGTTTTATAATATATCTTACTTTCTTTACATCTCATTTTTGAACCCCTAGGATTACAAGATAGGGCTACCGTATCTTAATTTCTTAAAAGTAAACTTCTATTTTTCTTATGCTTGTGAAGAAAAACTTTCATGGGAAACATTAAGGCTCAAAATAAGGGAAAAACCATTTTCAGTATCCAGAAATCTTAGCATATACTTCAAGCCAAGCACTCTAAAACCCAATTTAAGAAGACTATTTCCATTAAACCCGCATTAAAAATCTGATGATGTATTAGTGAGGCTTTTGTTTTAATAGAAAAACTATCTATTGCAGCAAACTTCATTACAGAGCTGTAAAATTCAGAAACAAATTAATATAATACAAAGGTATTGATTATATTGAAAAAGTGTGGCAAATAGTAATAGGCAGTTATCTTTTCACATAAGTTTTGCTATTTTATAACAAATAAATAAATGAAATAATAAAATAAATAACGAAATAAATTCAAAACAGAAATCCTGGTTACTGGAAGGTCCCAGCAACAAGTTCTAGAGAATTACAGTAGTTCTATAATTCAAACAATCATAGTTCCTAAAGCAGTATATACTATATTTACTCTGTAGCATACAATATAATTATGCAGAAATCTGAATTTAATAATAAATTCAAATAAATTCAGAAAGCTTGTCACACAATTCAATGTACCTCCCAAAACCCAGCAAAAACATATGCCTCAAAACACGTAATACATCACCAAAACTGTAAATGGGGTGGGGGGGGTGGGGGGGAAGAGATAACTTAGAAGTTTATTGTATACAACAAAATTTTAAAACCAGCTAAATTCCAAATGGCAGAAGACCCACCAACCAGGGGCGATGTAAGCAAAGCCTGATGACTACAATGGGAAAATGGCAGTCGAGAAATACACAAAGATAAATCATCCGCCTAGCACAAGCTTGGAGTTGGAACACACACTGTGAGGAACTCCTATACACAGACTAGTCTATGTGATCTGATGGTTTTAAATGTCAGTAATAAACCTTAGAAATAAATCTCCAATTTAAGGCAAAGCCAATGTCAAGCATAAAGTAAAGGGGTAACGTGCAAGTAAGAAAAGCAGTGAATATGCCTTGCAGCAGGATCTGGAGGAGACTAGAAAAGGGAAGCAGAAGGTAACAGAGGATTGATAAAGTACATGCTACGATCATTAGCTTTTATAAGACACTTGGATGCCAAAATAAGAGAATCCTGCATCTTTAAGAGACACCGCCTGTTGTCAGCAATACTTAATGAAAGGTTTACTGTACATGTGATATGACAAGTGGGAGTCAGAGACCTCCCAAAGAGTGAGGAATAAAGTCAGCCTACAGGCAAAGTCAACAAAAAATCCCACATTTATAACAGACTCCTGAAAAGAAAAAAAAAAAAAAAAAGCGTTACTGTAGTACATTATGCTAGTTACTCAATTTAGTTTCTTGTTTACTGCAAAAAAAAATAGCTAAAACAAAGCAGTTCAATATGATTAAATCATGGTTTGAACTGAAACTACCTTTTCACTACAATGAAATCGCACTAGCACAATCCCATTAAACTGTAAAGTAAGGTAGAACAGAGAGCAAAATAGTTTATTTTTACAACTGTCTTTTGTCATTGATAACTTGTGCCGGGGGGAGGGGGGAAGACCTAAAAAAAACCCAGTACAAGTAGTCAGATTTGTCTTTCAATCTGACTTTCAGGTAACTTTGGCCAACTACCAAGCCACTTCTGTCACAATGAATTACTGAAATTTACTGCTTTATTTGCTACTCAGCCGCTATATTCCAAGAGCGGTTTAATCACCTATGTAAAGTTGTTCTCTCTGTAACAGCTTTCTTCAAAATAAATAACTATGTAGTCAAAGCAAAGGTTCTCAGATTTGCCTTCTCCCCCTCCCCCTCCCCAAATCCTCTTAAACTTGTGTTTTCCTGCCAAGAAATAGAATTCCACCCCCCCCAAGTTTTCAAGGAAGATTGCACTGATGTGAGGACCAAGCTGTAAGTTGGCAGCAGACTACTTACACGTCTAAGAAAAAAAATTAATTGCTATTTTGTCTTTGTCAAAATGCAATGCTCAAGTTTCCTGGATTTCATTAAGATTGCGGTGAACTTTCTTTTCTCCCCTCCCCTTTTCTCCTTTTAATTAAATTTACATTTCAGAAAAAACAGACCTTAGTCCCATACCATACTAGGTTTCCTTTCCAGATCCCAGTTCTTGCCAGAGTTATCTATTACATCTATCTAGTAAATGATTTGAAAAATAAGAATCGAACCCAACACCACGTAATCTTTGAACGTTTAAGAATTTTCTCAAAGTCATGGTCTCATTTGCCAGGTGCAGTTTGGGCAAATAATTTCTTTCCTCCCCAACTTTCAGCTCCCTCCTGAAGGAACGAACCAAGGGGAGGCTGCAGGCAGGCAGCGGAGAAGGACAAACAGGAGGCAGCAGAGCACAGCTGCGCTTGGCACTCATCCTGTGGATGAGCTTCTTGACAAGCTTCTTTGGACGATGACAGCTGCAGCAACAGCACTCGTCTTCCCAAGGGACCAGGGGGCCCGCAGAGGATAACCTGGTGCCTCCTGCGCTGGGGTTGGCTGTGCCGGCATCTCCTCCCACCTTGAGTGCTGAGCAGAGGCTGCTGGGGGAGCAGGGCAGACAAGGTTCACTAGCCTGGGGCTCTAGCCCTACCCTCTCCTTCAAAAGGGAAATTCAGTCGTAAGTGGGACAAAAAGAGAATATGGTACGCTTCTGGTGAGGTGGAAGAGGACACCTGGGAGGTGCAGCTGCAGAGAAGAGGCCAGACATAAAGGCAGGATAGGTGAAACAGGGCAGAGTCAAGCAGCAGAGTGGTGGTGCTGAGAGATGCTCAGTGATAATGAAAGAACAGGAAAGGGCTTCAAATATCACAGAGAGAGAAGAAAAGGATGAAGGCAGCAGGATGGTGAAAGAGGAATGCAGAGTTGAATGAGCACTTTGGGAAAAAAAAGGGAAGTGGCAACACCTGGCAAAAATGCTGTCTTTTTTGGGATGTAAGAACCTTGGGAAAAAGTAAACAGTATTACTGAGTCACTCCCAACACTTGGTGAAAAAAAAAAATTACTAGGACAAGTAGACAATAGCAGTTCAGTCATAAACTTAGAATCGTAGAATCATTAAGGTTGGAAAAGACCTCTGAGATCATCTAGTTCAACCATCAACCCAACAACACCATGTCCACTAAACCATATCCTGAAATGCCACATCCACATGTTTTTTGAACATCTCCAGGGATGGTGACTCTACCACCTCCCTAGGCAGCCTATTCCAATGCCTCACCACTCTTTCAGTAAAGAATTTTTTCCTAATAGCCAATCTAATCACACTTATTTATTGAAACTCAACATTTAACACAACAATAACATACTATAATGCAACAGACATTGAGGAGCAGCCTTGCTATTTATGTGCAGAAAAATGTATTTTATCTCTGCTACAATAAAGGATCACCCTGGCAGAAATCTTTCTAAATTCTGCTCTGTGTGTATGCAGTATTCAAACACATCTATATCGCTACTTCCAGTACAAACTTTCAGTAAATCATTTTAGATATTCCCCTATAAAATGAACTGAACGACCTCTACAGGAAACTGAAGTTATAGTTAATGTACACTTTCTATTGGGGAGAGATCACAAATATGAACAAAGGGAATGATCTACAATAAAAACTAATTCTGACAAGTTTTGTTTATTTTTAGTAACTAAGTAACTAAAGAAAACATTACACTATCTTGCTATATAAACTGCACCATGAATTACTTTAGCATTGAGCTCATGACTCCTAGATGTCGCAGGACACAAAAATGATAAGCAAGTGCTGTAACAGGTTGAGTTAGCATCATTAATTTAGTACCAAATTATTTTAAAGGGTAACAGAAAGAAGAAATAATCTTTTTACTTATTATCTTACTGTTTGGAAGGGCATTTCCACTAAGGCATACTATAAAAATGCAGATCTGCATATTACACCCAAATGAAAAGTTCTTTTTTATAAAAGTATATAGGTAATTAGTTCTTTCTGCTAGTTGACTCAGAACAGATGCATTGCAAACCACTAAATGTGGAAATATCTAACTCTGTTTAATTTTAGCCTGGGAGTCAACTAAGGGAAAAAGAGTGCTCTTTACTACTCTGCTTACTGCCAAAATGGCTCGCTTACCCACATTCCAAACAGGCTTTACCAATTAGCTATCTTATGGCACCACAGCCATTTTCAGTCACATTCCAAGCTGAAGAATGAGAGCTGAAGCAGTAGTTAGAGATTGCAGTCACACAGCATAAAAATTAAACATGCAACCTTTTTGTCCACTTTGGAATATCAGTGACAAGCCAAGATGATTGTCTTGCAAAATAATGAGCTTACCTAAGAGATGCAGTCCCCCATTTCATCCTGAATTGCCAAGTCAGACAAGGGAAACAGATACTTCAAGCTACAAAGTTTATGGGATTGTGAAAAATTATTTTTACACTATACCAGCTATAAGTTGTTAATAAATTTTGTGTAACTACTGAAATATATGTCTGCATGTCTCCCTATTCAAGGTTGATTTGAATAATTACAGATGGCCTATAAAAACAAAGTCTCCAAGTCTACTGTACTTTCATAGAGTTTTACATTCAGCAAGGTCTTAAAATAACTCTAAGATCAATTAGTTTAGTTGCTTGGACAAATGTTAGAATACTTAATTAAAACAGAAGTAGTGGGGTAACATTTTCCTATGAACTAAGGTGCTTTGGTCTGTAATATCAAACACAGTTCCTTCATACAACTCTTACTCTGCTCAAAAAAACCAAAACAAAACAAAAAAAAAGAAAAACAAACAAAACAAACAACAACAACAAAAAAAACCAAGCTAAAAAGCTTTTGATCTTTGGAAACATTCAGTAAGAATGTAATTCTACTGCTACCATGACCTTGTAACTCTCCTGCTCAGGTTTATAGCAGAACATCAAGGGCTGAAACAAAAGAGGTCAGCATTATTATTTTCCTTTCAAAAATAGAGAAAGTGAGGCAGAGAAGTTATTAAATCACACAGCAGGACCCAGGGATAGAAGTCAGATGTTAAAGTTAAGTGCCACAGCTAAGTACCTACTGTAACTAGTAGCAAAAATATATGTAGGGGTGTGACTTGTGTTAATCATAACTCTAAATCATACGGGTCTAATTTCAACTGAACATTCTGATAAGCACTCATTAAGGTTAAAGAAAAGAAACATCCTATCTCCATCAATATACATACCCAAATATTCCCAAATGCTGAATTATGGAATTATAACATAGAATTATAGTCAAATACCTAACATAATGAGGCAAAAAACAAAACTACTGAATACATTGTTCAACACAAAGGGCTGTATGTCAGGCATCAATTTTCTAAAGTACAAGGAGCCACATTTCTGCAAATACATCTGAAGCGAGGTATATCAAATCAAAGTGTGGAGAACACAAAGTGTGGACAACAACCCTCATATTTCATATAATCTCTACCCTTTGGCATTACGAATGGAACTGAGTCCACTTAGTATTTTGTCTTTCTTCCTGAGGAAAAACATTATGACATGCTGAGATGCAAGTTTTCACAAAAAAAGCTACAATATTCATATTTCACTTGTTTGCTATGAGTTTTCAAAAAAAAAAAAAAGGTATCTTGAAATGCTGCTTTGTTTTCCAAAATTCATTTGAGCAAAACTTTAATTTCCTTTAGAGAATATGGCGATGTGTGTTCAGGGAAACAGTTTAATAGTTAATAGTAATCAAGAAAAATAGGAAATGTGTAGGCAGCTGTAGTATACGGAAATGTCAGCTTTATTTGGATGATTACTGAATCGTCTCTACGAAAACATAACAGCAATATTCCTATGCTGAGCTGTGTAGCACCTCTTCCTTAATTTCTGGGTTTTTAATACACTTATTTCCTCATTTTCAATTTTAGGTCCTGTTTATATATTTAACCATCACATTTACTATTCTCTAAATATAAGGAGAAGGAGGAGCTCTAAATTTAACTGACAGAAAAGACTATACAGGTAGAAAGGATATATTATAATGACTTCAAAACCATATTGTCAGTGAGCGAACGAAGTTATAGGAACATCTGGGAAAACAGGAAGCGTTTGGAACGCTTGGTTTGGTTTATTCATCAAAAAAACTGGGGAGAAATACAATGTTCAGGTTGCCCAGAGAGTTATGTTTCCACTCAGAAAATGCTGGGTGGTGCAAACTGACCCCCAGCAGAGGCCACTACTGGAGACAGAGCTAAGCAAGTGGGTATTCAGAAACGTAGTAGTGCTTACAACTAACCACTTCAGTTTACAAAGGTATCTACCAAAGTCTGGTCCCTTTGTCTTTTTTTCCCCCAAAAGTCCCACTAGAAAGTTATCTAACATTTGATGTTATAAATCTGATCCAACATTTAAGTCCTCAGACTGTGTTTATTATGAAACTTCATGGATAAGATCTGCTCTGCTAGCATCACGATACTTTCACATATTAAGAGAGTTAGCTTTCAGGCTACCAACAGTTCTGCCTCTGTACCTGATACCACCACAATTACATGTATGACAAAGATTACTTAGCTCTCTAACTAATGCCATGAACTACATTAACTTGATCATACCTGACCAGGTTTTCAAAATGCTAACACAGGTTTGAGAATTTTGGCTTGTTTAGCTCTGTGACAAAAAATACATGTTGTAATGTCAAGGCTGTTCCTTTTCATTTTCCATATGGAACCAGCACAACTCTCAGTTACTCAAGAGGAGACTGTACATTCCATTAAAGTAAAAAGTTGTTTGGTGTTCTGAAGAAGCTATGAGGTAATTTTCATAATTTTTTTTGTTTGCTCTACTTGGCTGAGACCTCCTCATTCCTATTTTAAAGGCTGTGGTGGCTATTTTTCAGATTACAAGGACTCTTAGTCTCACTTATAAAATGCAGTAATTCCATGGAATGGATTTCTGATGAACTACTGAAAACAGACATCATCTCAAGCAGACTAGAAATAAAACATTCATATGGATATTTTTTGTTAAACAAGAATTTTGCTAATTCCTATATTTAATGGACTGAGATTAGTAATGAGAGGAGTAGGGCAGCAAATCCCTTCTTTCATTTGATCTCAGGAGTCTAGTACTACTTTTGGATCATATTGTATTCTGCCACAAATATGTGAACAAATTTAATTATAAAAAATACTATGGCTCAAACCTAGTGTTCTCTTAAGGAATCAACAAGCATAAGGACAAAGCAGATTTAGTTACATAGGCTACTGGAATTACGTACACAAATTCCACAAGGTGTTTCATCAAAGGCTTTTAAAGAAACTGTGCTGCCTATAAGGGATAAGAGAGGAAGTTAAATAGATTAATAATTTGGGAAAGGATAAATTATTTAGGAAAAAAGAAACAGTGTTAGGAAAACATGGTAATTTTCACTATGGAAGAAGGCAGAGCCCCACAGGGACCTGAGCTCCCCAAGACATTTCAGGAGATTCATGTGGTGACCAACTCTACTGAGTTATGCAGAGCAACCAAGAACAGGGCTGACTGAAGAACTCCCAAAGTATCCCACCAGATTCAATACAAATAAACATACTTTTCCTACTGGTATTGCTGCCTCATATCTTAACTTCACATGTAAAATGATTACTGAGCTGACTGCTTTGACTCAGAAAACAAGATTTCTGTTTATTCTAGAAAAGTGTTAGCTTGGTGTTCAGTAGGAAGGAACAGGCAATAAAACAGAAAGTATCATCTATACCACCGCATAAATCCATAGTGTACACAGATATTGAGAACACTGCATGCAGCTATGGTCAGTCAAAAGGGTCAGTTTTAAGCATTCAAACCTGGAAACTTCTGTTTCACAATACCATTCATTCAGTATTTATGCTCCCTGATTCATGCTATGCTCCGTGCCAAAAGCATTATACATTCTCCAAATCCCAGAGCAGAGAGCACAGACATAAAAATGCATACACGCTTGTATCTTGAATTTTGCTTACTGGTTAAGTAATTTTCTTTTCTTCATTTTTAAATGGTTGCCTATTTACTGTAGTCAACTCCAAAGCTTTTTGAACAAAGATTTTAGGTTTTGAACAACTCCAGGTCCAAACCACCTGGATGTGGACCTCGAAGCCTTAGGCAAACTGCAATGGCAGACCCTCTTTTCCAAACGCAGTATTATTTGTAGATTTTTTTTTTTTTTAAGATCGCATTGTTCTTGGTAAGTATGTATACAAACATCTAAGCACCACCAGTAGCTGCACTTTACATACTGTTTACTCAGATCTTAATTGATAAAGATACCAGAGTCTCCAGATATGGAAAAAAATAAGTTCTAATTACTGTAGGCAATCCTGCAGCACAGTTTGATTAAAAAACCCCTCCAAATTCCACACAGAAACTTCTGCACAGAGAGCTTCAGCTGAAAGCCAAAGGGCCATGGAGATGCAAGCCACTGAGAAAACACATGTCAATGGGCAAAGACCTCTTGCAAGTGAATGAGGGAAATAATGTTTTGACAGAGCGATTGCTGAGTAAAATCTTGCAGGTGCTTACAGAGAAGCTTTGTCCAAAAACTTCTACCTGTGCATGGGTGTTCTCAACCCTCTTTGAGGGAATGCTGGATATCACGAAGACCATTTTCTTGGAAAGGGAAAGCCTCAAACCGCCTGGTTTACTAAATGAACTTTTTATTCCTTGCAGAACAACAGGACTGCAAGAACACTGAGAATCAAACAACTGCACCAGCCAGACAGTGGACTGAAATTTAAACTAAAGCACCCTGATGGACAAATGACTAATCTTCAAGATCCAAAAGACAGCTTGAATGCTCCAGCTGAAAGCTTGCATAACAGCGGGTTGAAGACCACAGTTGACTTGGATAAGCAATCTATCATGTGATCTTTCCTGCTGTGAATGAGGATGTTTTCAATAAGGGATAGACAAGGCTGAAAAACTCTATGACCTATTGTGAGATGGCTTAGTGCAAGGCTGATCAGGGTGCAAAATTCAAGGGTTCTAGCTGAATAGCTTACACGGAGCAAGACAAGACTGGAGAAACTGAGAGCCGAAGTCTCAAAGGTATCTTAAATAGGCTGGGTTTGAAAGCATTAGTCATGCAGAACCATTCCTGGACTTTATAGGAGCACCTGTAAAGTCAGAGATATGGCAGGAGGACATCAGAAAAGAAGCACAGATTTACCTTTGTCTTTAAAGGTCAGACTTCTTCACCTCATAATAAAGACATCTACACTCGGTAATTCTCAGCCCAGAAAAACAGCCAGGATGATGTCAGAATTATCAATATCTCATTCTGCTTAAAAAAAGTGGAAAATAGCTGAAGTCTGCTCCAAGGCTCTGAAATCATGGGGAATAGATCTTTGCTAGAATACCTGATTTCACCCACGTCCCAGCAAGGAAGAGAGAACCACATGCCATCATCTCTCTTAATATAGAGAATACTATCAGTAACGGTCCAAATGTATGTCCAAATGTATTACCCTTAACTAAGCTATCAGAATGCCTAATAAGCCCTCTCAACTTTTCTATTATGAAAAACAGCAGAGTGAAGATTTACTAGATTCAGTTTACAAACCATGATTTCTATGATCTGTATGCAGTTAACCGTGCATCGCAATATACATAAAGCACACTGATACCAGGATTGCATCTTCCCTTTCTCTGTGACCAGATTAGTAGAGTGCTACCACACCTTTTCTTCTATTGTGACACAACGTGATGGGAAGATTGTGAAGTAATGGTATGGTTAAAATGAGCTATGCCTCAATAGATCTCCTTCTAGGTGATTTTCAACACAATCTCCAGTTTGTTACATTTATAATTCGGGTTTTAAACTAAAACCATCAAATGCTCTGAAAACTGCCAAGAAGTTTCTTAATACAGTTCAGCTTCTGTATTTATAAACACCTCACTACTGTCTGCCAAAGCACTATTTTGCAACTTCTTACAGCAGTATTCCTCTGGGAATTGCAACAGGATTCTCCCCCTATGGCAAAAGGGCACCAAGGGAGCTACTTCCGTTCTTTCTTCAGCAGCTGAACATTTGTAGTGTTATGACTATGGATACCAACTGGTCTTGTACTTTAAGTTATAAAACTGAAATCTTTTCAGCAATAGATGCCTCTTCTGCCTTCTCTTAAAAGTAATTTGAATAATATCTGGCTGCGGTTTCCGTTTCCTTTTTTCTTGAACATTACAGCTTCTCAGAGGCAACAGGAAACACAGAAGATTTCACATAAATTTTTTAGGTGCTCATTTAGAAGAATACACCCACAGACACAGAGGTTGAGGAATAAGAAAATAATTTAGGAAGGCAAGAAAGCTTTACAGTAGAAATTCCATGTAAGGTTATGCTTTTCTATAGCAGAAATGTAAGTGGAGGAAGAACAAAAAACTACATATCTTCTAAATAGAAAATCCTAATTAATTCATGTGTTCCTTTATATTGCTTAAGAGACTTCATGCTCTGCACCAGTGATTCAAGATTGCAATAAATAGTGTACAAATGAGTTACCAAACAATGAGCCAGAATAAAAATAGCCACAGTATGTTACACTGTTGAAACTGTGACACTACAAGATAGGTAAAGTTACACAAGCAGCTCTACCATAAACTATTCTTTTTTCTTTTTTCCTTTTTTTAGTATGTGCACTCCAACAGAAACTTGTTACAGAGGGCTCAAGTTGAAAGCAAATGTCTTAAAAAAAAAAACAAACACCCAAACAAAAACCCCACCACCCCAAAAACAAACAAACAACAACAAAAACAACAACTGACAACTTAGAAAAATAGGAAATTTGTAATGCTTGGTTACTCAGTAGGAAAGAAGTACAAGTTTTAGATACTATGAACGTAAAATGGGCAGGTTTTCTAGTGGACAGTCAAACCTGGTCTTTTTTGCAGCTGATGTCTGCATAGGCAATAATTTCAAAAGGGGCTTGTATTTGTGAATGACAGTACACACTCATAAAGAAACCATTTCATTGCATCTGTGCTCAATTTACACAAACAAGGGAAATTAAACTTAATAATATCATATTAACTTAGCTCCAAATTTGAATTAAATAAGTCCATTAAAGATAATTTGATTTTGAGCTTTACAGTACTATTTTGATAGACTTACACCTGTCATAAAACCAAAAAGCCTCCCTCAACTTATGAAACCTACATGTAAGAAAGGAGGGAAGAACAGATATGCATCTCCACATACACTGAAACGGTTGTACCAAGACACAAACAGGCACAGACTAACCGACATCTCGAATGTGGAAATAACTCTATTCACAACTAGAGGAGGGAAGCTAGCTTCAGAAAGTCTTGTAATGTGCTGTAGTTTCAAGAGATTCTAGAAGTAAGATTTCTAATTAACTACATTGCATATCCTAGAACTTTTTGAAGATATACAGTGTACTACTAACTGAAAAATTCTCACACAGAGTAAATACCAAGAAATGCCCTGTTGCTGCATATGGTGAAATTGCCTAAAATTCTGACTGAATTTACGTATAGGCATATTGAATGTACACAGTGCGATCTGGATTCCTTGCCTGCAGTGTTGTCTGTTACTTCTCTAACTTTCATCTGGGATGCTAGTAAACTCAGCAGAATAAATAGCCTTCCTTTCTATAATCTTGTAAATAAACACAAAACCTAGAAACAAACAATTACTCTATTAATCACAGATTCAGTCATCTCTATATGACATGTAAAACTGCACCTTTACTAGTATCAATTTTATGCCCTTCTAGAATAGCTTCATATATAGTGGTTACAAATAGGAATTGATATGAAATGCCCTCCAATTATTTGGGTAACTTCCTCAACTAGCATTTATGCTACTGGAAACATATGGTAATTCAGACTCTATAGACAGTGGGGACTGTCACTATGAATGTTACAGATATAGATTAAAGAAGAACTTTAGCTGGGCAAGAGAAAGCCCATCACGGCTCTTTTACAAAGATGAAGCAATTAATGTTAAAATGCCAGAAAAGAAAGGATCCAACACAAAGCACAAACATGAGTAATACTGAAGGAGACTGTTGATCATCCTGCCTTTATTATTGAGGCCAATTTTGAATATTTTTAAAGGTTTGGCGTTTTTTTTTGGTTGTTTGTTTTTTTTTTTAATTGAAATAATCTTCCAATTCAAAGAGATAAAGGTTCCCACGTAAATTTAATAAAAATTCTGAATTATTGAAATAAATTTTCTCAATAATATAATGAACGTTACCATGATCACCAACAGACAAATAATAAAAACATGTCTTTACAGGTCTTTACAGAGGGCATAAAATCAAAGGATTAAGTTAAAGGTGATGTTTAAAACTTCATGGCACAGTAGAGGATAAATTTCATAAAATATTATTAAAAAAAAATAATCAATAAAAGACAGCATTCAGAAAATCCTTAAAGATATCCAGATCACCAGACTAGTTTTTTTATAAAAGTTGCTCTATTCTTCTGCCTGAAACAAAGGTGTGAGCCTCCAATGCAGCAAGCAGAAAAAGTAACTGTTAGCCTTTTCACATCAGAAATTAATGCACAAAACTACAAAAAAAGCCAAAGCTTGTACAGTTCATTTCTACCTGCAGAGAACAGGGTGATGGTCATTTGATGTTTACTAGTTGTTTCAAAACCACTGCATCATTTAGTTGATGTAGAACTAAGTTATTCTTCTCAATACCAGCATGTTTGTAAACTTCGAACATACAATTAAGGCCAGCTGTTAAGATAAATTATCCTAAAGATTCAGAAGAGCTAGACATGATGCATCCAAAAAACTGAAACACCTAATATAGTAAACTCATTTTCTTTTAGACTGAAATACACACATTCTTGAACGGTGTCAAGACTTACAATCGATATCTTCTCATTCACGGGGATCTAATCAAAAACTTATTAGGGACAGGCTTGCTAAATCTTGTAACTAATATTTCTGAATTATAGGAAATCTGTATTAGATTAACTATGCTTAATATATATTAAAGAATTAGTTATACTATTATGCAAACATACCTATTCTCAAATCCATTTAACCTATTCCATCACTGCTAAACTTAAAAAACTTGAAACAAGGTAAAATTTAATTGATTATATACGTTTCGATCAATAAAGCCAAAATGTTGTTTAGTTCAGTCAGTGTTTTAAATCGCTTAGCTAAACTGAGAGTGAGAATTTTACTTTCACTTTGGGCTTGAGAGAATGGTTCTCTTCATGAAAAATATAGCAACACTCTCTAGCTGGCTATTATTTACAAAAAATGTTTATTTATTTATTTTATTGTTGTTGTTGTTAT
This sequence comes from Scopus umbretta, assembly GCA_013400535.1. Taxonomy (NCBI): domain Eukaryota; kingdom Metazoa; phylum Chordata; class Aves; order Pelecaniformes; family Scopidae; genus Scopus; species Scopus umbretta. Next base: position 9,633 of record VZTL01073888.1, on the reverse strand, counting down.
TTTTGGAAAGCACATAAACATCTCCAATATGGGCACTGGAAAATCACAGTAAGGTAAATTACTAAACTGCATCTCCAAACTAGAAGAAGTGCAGAAAGCTGCTGTCATACATTTAGGCCACAGTGGGAGTTTTTAAATAAGTTGCCTTGAAAAACTGATTTTTAATTGAAACCAACTTTCATGTTTTTACAGTGTCTTCTGAGAGAAATGTTACAAATAAACAGAAACACGTAACCTTTACTATTATTTTGGCAGTAAGCTGAACACTGCAGCTTTATGATTTTACAAACCTCATTTAAGATTTTTAGCAAGAAAAGTGTTAAGTAAACTGTATAAAACATCTGCACAAGCATTATAAGAACACTCGGTTTATTTGCAAAGCAAATACTCCTGCAGATGGCTAACAATATATCATGATGTCTTCAGAATACTAATTTTCTAAGCAGACCTTTTTGGGGATGTGCTCTGAAACAGTGGTATGTGCTCTTGCGTCATATTTTACAGATCAGCAAAAACCATACCTGCTACAAACTACTTAGACCAAGTGTTCCTGCATTTGTTAATATACACATCAGGCTATTAAAATTATAACAAAAAAGGAATCCAATCTGGTAAAAACAATAAAAAAATACTCAAAAGACAGCTTTTAAGCAATCAAACACTAAAATGAATGTTTACTTATAACTATGCTTTAGATACTCCATGCAATTTTAAATTTTGTGCCTGATACCACACATTGCGGGCCCTATATGGTCACTACCATATAACCATAGCACTAGCTAAGCAAGTTGTTTGCTAATTCAGATATCTCAGAGCTGTATTTCTGTGCTGGGGCTGGAGAGGTGCCAGTTCTAAAACCAAGAGGTGAACATAACGGCAAGCATGCTATGTAATTTTTGTACCCGTAAGAGGAAAAAAGCTAGAAGATTTTACCTCATCTTTATGTTCTTGATATTAAGAGAAATAATTCTGACCAGCTTCTTCTTCCCCAGCTCATTAACCTCATAGTCCTTTACTACTATTATAACACTATGTGTAGAAACCAGATTTCTGGAATAAAATGCAGATGTTTATAAAGTCTTCTGCCTGTTTATAGCTTTATGTTTTGTGATATTAAGTGGATACTTGGCTTTGGTATTGGGTTTTTTTTGGGGGGGAGAGGGAGAAGTGGTAAGCTGGTGAGAACATTTAAAAGCTGTTTAAAAAGTGGCTGACGTGTAAGCACTTCAAGCATGCAGTTGTCATTCTAACAAAACTCCATCTCGGATCATGGACTGAGTCATTTTAAAGTTTCATTAAGTCACGGGTTTTAGAGAAAACCAGTTGATATATACTGTTAACAAAAAGAGCAGTACCATACATGCTGTATTTAAGTTGCTTCCTGCTCCTTTTTTTTAATGTGGAATAAGCTTTACCTGCTTTGTTACTATTGCTGCATAGCTGGTTTTCTCCTTTTATATCAAGTTTATACCAAGTCTGAAGGTTACTAAAATTCACATAAATTTTCTGTAAATATTAATCTATGCTCAGCTATCTCTAGAGTGACAAGCTAGATGCTAAACAGCGTCCAACTGAAGAACATGACAAGATAGTTCAAAATAACAAAATAACTCTGTTTACTTAGCTGTTTTCAGTACAAGGAAAAAGCAGATGAACAGTTAATATGACTGCCTTCGAAGTTTTCAATTTTATGTTCTTATTTTACAGATATATGCAAAGAAAATAATCTTTGTCTTTACTTAAAATCAAGAGAATTTGCCAGAAAATAATTTCACATCATCAATAGCTAGGAATATCCAAGTTGTTTTTGCACAGTAACTAACTTGAGTACCTCCTTAATTTAAAGAAAATAACTTCTATATAACAGATCAATCATTTGCAGTGTGCCTCCAAGAAAGAAACAGGGAGGCTCACAACAGCAGTCTGCTATAGTTATGAACATATTGGAAGAACATTATTTAATAGAATCTGCTCTAAATTCTTGCACCCTCAGCCAGAAAGCTCCTGCATGGATTACTATAAAAACAGCAAGGTACGCTGAGTAAGCAAGCACCTCATTGTGCTGTTTGTACTGCTTGCTGGTTATGAGAGCACGTTTACATTAGTGTCTGCATCTGTCAAATCTCAGAAGAGCTGACAGCACCTTAAGGTACTTCATTAAATGCAACTGTCCCTAGTACCCTTAGATAGTCTTTGTAACTCAGATGATTATATGCCGAATTCTACGTTAATCCTTTTCAGACAGCCACACAACTCAGAACATCTTCCTGCACAGCAGCAAATCTTTGTCACAAGCTGCATTATGATTTTCTGTTTTAACAACTTGCAGTGTGTTTACAAGTTTACAAGAAATATTATTTAACAGCCTAAAGGATTTGTATTTTTGAATATATGATTGTCTAGTTCTCCTTGTTTGTCCATACATTCAGCTACACAAAAGCAGGACAACAGATTTCAATGGATGTTTAGTGGATGTTTTTGATTAAAACAGACTAAAACTGAAAGTTATTAAAACTCCCAGCCACTATGAAAAAGATGTTCCATATTTGAAATAATTCCAGTAATGATTAAAAAGAAACTATGATACCTGTAATCCAATCACAGTAGCATAGTAAGAGTGAAAAAAACCACAAAAGTAGTACTTAAATGGAAATGAAAATCAGTTGGAGAAATACAATAAGCAAATGCATCCAATGTCAAAAGTTTAAAATTTAAGGTAAACATGGATAGCAAGATTAACCTTACTTAAACTTGGACTTTTACTTGTCTGTCCTAGGTAGCATATTCATAGGCTACAATCAGATCAGTTATTCTTTAAATATAATACATGGTAATGTATGAAAGTTGTAAGTCTCCTGCCTAAGAAGCATGGTATAAAGGTAATACACCAGTTAAAAACAATCTGTCTTATTTGTGTCAGACCACAACTTAATGAATACTAATTGTGCTTAAAAATCAAGGCCAAAAAAGGGTTCTTGGACATGAAAGATGAGCATTTTTAACATCAAAGAACCTACTGTACACTTCTTTATTAGACATGACTGTTTCACTTAAGGAGGATAAAGCAAATTAATGAATAGATAATCTGTGGATCTAATCTGAATTTTTGTAGTTGTGCCCATATCTTACACTCTCCAGCTGTAGTGGCTAGTGAAGCAGTTACAGATACTGAAAAAAGAATAGTTTTTTATAGATGAGGTCCTGAACATCACATATTTGATGTGCAGCACATTTTGTTTTCTGGAACATTATTATTATAAGGAGAACACTATGGGGGTAATCCATATGGTATTTATAATTAAATAACCATAACAGAGTTTTAATGTAAGAGATACCACTGTTCCTGTAATACCTAAAAATGTTGAGATGTAGAATTTTTTTTTTTTTAAACAACTGAAGAAATAATATTCTGTTTAAAACACCCTTCAGCAATTATACACCATATTTCTCCCTACTCTCACAGGATACGCACACTGTCTCCACCAGCCCTACCAAAGATGCCTTTCACGAGAGACTACCACGTTCAGGAAAGGGATGAGAATCCTCCATGGGTGCCACCTGAAGAACAAATACACACAGCTCCCAGCACCCTTCTGCAGAACTAGCCCACCCTCCCAGACGGTCTAGCTACGCCCCCAACTCACAAGCCCCCAGCCCTGTCAGGGCATGCTGGCTGGCACATACTAATTCTGCACATTCTTTCATTCTCAAGTACTGGCAACAATCTCATGCTAACAAATACGTAACAGACGCTGCTTGTGAAGTGCCTGTGGCAGGTAACACCAAAACCAGCATTACCTCCAGGCAGCTGGTTGAAGTGAAGCTACAGAAGTAACTTTCACAGTATATGCAAGGATTCTAGCATGTTAGATATCTCCCTGGGAAAAAGTCATTTATTCTAGCCACAAACATCATGGTAGTCAAGCCTCAGTATAGCATAAGTCAAATAATAAAGCTCAAATGTAATGTGAAGCATTATCACATGAAAGTTAACTTTCCTGTTACTACAGCCACATTCGGAAACAATCTAGTTCTGAATCTTCAAAGTATTTTCCATTAGTGCAAAATGTTTGTAAGTGTTCTCTAGGCTGAAGACTCAAACAGACAGTTTTTTGTGAAGAAACTTTTCCTCATCATTCTTTCATTATGAAGAGAGCATACAGTGTAAAGTCATAAATTAGATTAAAAATATTGAGAGAAGCTATAATCTCCCTTTACTGAGATATTATTTATTCACAGGCAACACAATTTTCATATTGTCCAATGGAAGCACTGAGTTGCCACACAGAAGTGCATGTTTTTATTGATTATCAGGGAAATGCAGATCCTAAATGCCAGCCCATGAATTGTATCTTAGGTGCCTGAAGTAGGAATACATGAGCCAGGCTTCCATGGTTAGAGGCAAGGGACAGGGATGGGGGAGAACCCCAAAAACCCAAAACAAAACCCAGGAAATGTATCTTCTATAATTTTCTTTCCAGATTGCTTATTGGATCAAGAAGGAAAAAACGTATTATCAGAGAATGAGCTATGAAGAAAACCCAGCTACCTCTGTAGTCATCGACTATCTCCCAAGCATAGACTAAAGTATGGCCCCATAAAGAGACCCAGCAGTGCCCTCTGGTGATCCAGGTCAAATTTAGCTGTGTTACATGGGCAGAAAAATGGACCAGTGCCCCTACACAAGCTGCAGATAAAGGAGGAGGATTCCGTCACCTCTGCTAGGAAATTACAAAAGAGCACATCTAATTTGCATATATTTGTGCTGTTCTGTGAAATTTCAGCTACAAAATTTACTTTGTTGGAATGAATAAAAATTATATCTGCATTTGGGGACAAAAAAAGCATCAATATGCATTGTGTCCAATATACTTCCTGCAAGTTATCACTCCTTCGCTAACACTGCAGATGACAGTGGTAGGTACAGCAGTTTTAGAGGATAGGGCAACAAAAGAGGCATTTCTTTTCTCGTTTGCTTAGGTGTGGTTGTTTTTTTTTTTTTTAACATTATGTAAGAGATTCCCAGAAGAACACAACAAGAACATGGTAGGCTAATATGATTTAAATCAGCTGAGTGCAGCAGAGTGGCATTATCTTTTGGTCCTTTGATAAGTTTGGCAGAAATAATGGAAAATGGTAGCATGGGAAATTCTGGCAATGTTGCTGATCTCAGTGGAAATCCAATATTCAAAAGCCATCCAAAGTATTCAACTGTATGGCAAGATCTACCAGGTTGGATCCCCAAAAGAAAAGCTTAAAAATCTATTTTTAAGGCATAATTAATTTAGGTTCTTAATATACTGACATCATTACTCACATTTTATATCTCATTATCTCTAACTATGGTTGCTCTCGCTGAGTTCTAATCTTTCTTCCGTCCATTCTGTTATCCAACAGCTTCCTTCCAACTGCCTCATCTTCTTTTGCAATGCTCATGTTATACTACTCTCAACACAGCAAATATCTTTATATCTTGTCTCATCAGCACCTTTCCTTATTTCTCCAAATGCAGCCCCTCAAGTAGATTTAATGTTTTCATTTTCCACCCATCAGCATACCCCATACTCTTACAGACATGTCCTACACCTGCCCTTTTGGGTCTATTTCTTAACTACGTTGAGTTTTCTGAACCTGTAATCTACTTTATTTTTTTGAACGTACCATTTATTGTTACAGTGTGACAAATAATTTACTGTAATCTGATTTGAAACTCAATTTTGGTAACTGAAGTTTTACAACAATCATTATATATAGGTCTCATATAGCAAATAATTAATATCTATAGAGTTCCTACTAGGTCTGTATTATTTCTATTTGAAATTTAAACAAAAATAATCAAGAAAGCAGATTTGCTGCCTTGCACAAATTTTGATGCTGTAAGCCAAACCTGAAAATAGTCTTCCAAATATATTCTTCAGCTGAATAGATTTAACTGGAACATAAGTTAAAAGGAACACAAATTCAGAAACGGGGAAAACAGGAGCAAAACATTAAGATAGTATTTTGTTCTTTTTTCAATAAAAGTTATGCTAATTGGACAAGAAACTTCTACATATTTTGGATTCTCACTTCACAGAGATTCATTGGAATGGTGTTGCAGAAGAATCAGTTAACTCAGACCATGTGGAACTTGAGTTTTTCCTCTTAAGGAAAATCATGCACAAGACAAGGAGTGTGTCACTCAGCTCCACTTCAACAGCTGTTCTTCCACTCCATTCTATGTCAGCTAATTTTCCTCTGTAGTCATTTCACTTGTATCTCCTGTGCAAATGGCTTTTGCATCTGCCCTAAAATGGCACAGAAGAGCAGCAGGTTCATTACCACTGAGCATGACTTTAATTCTTATCTGACTACACAGTGGGTTCAGAAGTAAACATTCTTTTAACTTAATTTCTTTCCTAAAGTATTATTACTCCTGCTAATCCATATTATATCTTAATTTTCAATGGGTAATTAGGGACATGAATGATATGTTGCAGAGTTACTGTTTCATTTACCATAGTTCAAAACATGTTTCCATTCCATTTCTGTTCATCACAGTAAAAAGCAGCACACACTGTCAGGCATATGATTTGTTGATCTGTGCCACTTTGCAGCACAGCCTGTTTGGAATGCAAATTGCTAAAAATCACAATAGAAAATGAACACTCTTGTTGCTAACAGATAATCATGCAGAGCTTGTTATCCCTACAGTAAGGGGACGTTCATAATTTCTTTCTTCATTTTGCCTTTATTTACGTTATTTTGTGTTAGTTTAATTCCAATATTGCAAATGAAAGCCTCAATCTTAAGATAAATCTGAAAAGTAGATACGTTACTGAAGGAATCACTTACTAGTATTTACAAAGGTTTACTGTAGATATAAAATTTGTTGTAAATGCCTACATATCCCCCATTTCTTCTCCTCCAGACAATGAACAAACACTGTTGCTTACTTTCCAAAATAAATTTGGACTTCAGAGGCAAGATAATGCCTTTTCATTTGAAAAATAAGTTTTATTAAGTTATACATAGGATGAACATAAAATAAGGGATTCCATACAGCTGAAGAGAATGAAAGATTTCCTAGAAATCAACAGAGGAAAAAATATTGCTGTTATGCAGCAATAATTGTTATTTGGTACCATTTTAACGGTCTAAAAATGCGGAAGAAACCAAAAAGGGTGCTTTTGGCAAAAAAAGTCATTACTGGCTATGTTTAATATATTTCAAATTGTTGTCACTCGGTGCTGAACAAATTCAATGTTGCAAATAGTAACGTGTATCAGCGTGTTTAAAACAAACTGGAGTTAAGCAAGCATATAGTGTAAGTATAACACTGACTTTGTACTTGTAAACATCCTTTCCACACAGAGCCCTTTGGGACATTCAAAGAATTTACTGAATGAGCTACTTGGAATAAATAAAGAACACTCAACTTGGCCTGTAACACTTTAACTGATTAAAAAAAGTTTTAACTGTTCCCCTAGTTGCCTGGAAATGGCCATTTAAAAAATGCTGCTGTGGCAATAGTAAGTCTTTATTAATTCCTCATTTTTTTATTTTCCTGCATGGGTCTTATTAAAAATAATCTTTCAATCCAACTAGCTCAGGAATGAAAATTTAGTACTATCTAGTGAACCACACAAAAGTACTGAAAAAAAGATAAGTTTTTTGGTGGTTGGTTTGTTTGGGTTTTTTTACTTATTCACAGAAACCAGTTAATTATGACAGTAAAATTATCTTGTGATAGTTACAGAATCAAAACGAGAAGATGCATTTCTTCCAGCTTATTACCATGCTTGCCTTTAACAAAAGTCACCTTTAACTCAGTTACACATACCAGCTACATGACTTTCTTCAAAAGTTTAGAGATGACCTGTCAAATTTTATTTTTAAAATCCTAAAATGGATTTTAAGTTTGCAGCTACACTTATGTAAAATTAATTTACAAAGAAAGTTTAAGTGCTTGAATCTCTATTTAGCAATGAGATGATTTTCTAGAAATCTTGTGGACTACAGGTGCATTTGAAAAATTATCAGTTATAATTACTCTAAAAGTGCATTTCCTTTCAAGTTATTTGTTTGAGAGCATCAGCACCTACCTTGCCATACCTTGTTTTGTTTGAGTACCAGAAAAAAGGAAGTTGAAATCAAAGAGCTCAGACTTGACAAAAAAAATATTTTTAAAACTGCTTTTTATACAAAATGCCTTCCCTACATCCACTGTACATTCTGACTATATCCATATGGGGGCAGTAATGTTAAAGAAAATAAAACACCCTAAAGCAGTCACCTTAATTAATTTGTTCAGAGGCAATTTCTTAAACACAAGGTTCTCAATACAACACTCAAAACTTTTTGAAGGCTACTGCTCCTCAAATCTCAACCTAGACCTATTTCTCCGTGTATTTAATCATCCCTATGAATAATCTACCATTATTTTTGCATTGTACTTACTCAATCTAAAGCAGTATCTACTATGCAGCACTGTCCTAAGACAGGCAGCAGATGGGGAGGAACTCATTTGTCCATAGTGTCTGAAGAAACAAGGTGCTGAAACAGCTATTACGGATTGTCACCAGAGTAACACTTCCTGGATTAGGAGAACTTTATCTCAATGTAAATTATTTTATCGGGTCAGCTGCCTACCCCCTCCATGGAGTAGCTGGAATCTCAGTGGGATAACCTCTGCCTGGACATTCAGAGCAGCAGCTTCTCCCTTGAATTGAAGCTGGCCTGAATGAACAGCCCTGTCAGACTCACCAATGAATGTTCTTTCAACCTTCATCCCATACCCTTGGGCACACTTTCCCAAACCAGCTGCAAAAAAATACACCATTGCATGTATCTCTGGGGAAAAAAGAAAAAAAAAGAAAAAAAAAAAC